>CAEGAE010038256.1:0-25672 GCA_903067095.1 Girardinus metallicus
CACACGAACAACCAGGGACTGAACAAAAACAACTCCGCCGAGACTGAGCCATTTTCCTAGCCTTTTAATGCTAACGCTATAGCCACCGGAAGTTGTCAAACCCCACATCCGCTTTAAAACGCGGAAGCGTGAAAGAGGTCTATTAAATATTCTTTTATCTTTCTTGGTGTTTTATGGTTAGAAGCTTTAACAAGTTATGGTCAAAATTTATATAGCTTATGTACTGGATTTTGGATTTGTACATCCGACAATGGGGAAGTCTGTGCCTCACCAGTCATGAACTATACGTCACTGCATCCATACTAGCTTGTAATTTTCAGTGTCAAACATGTTCCCGGATTATTCAAACAAAGCTATTTCCGGAGTCACGGGATGACGTCATCAAGACGTTTTTTATTTATTTATTTTTTTTAAGTATTGTACTTTCGGTCACAGTTTTTTTTTCTTATTTATTTATTTATTTTTTCAGTTTTATGATTATTTTATTTATTTTGTATACTTTCATAGGAGCTTACTTGAATTAAAATTAATTATTTAGTTTTGTTTCTTTTGGTTTTGTCTTCTTGTGGGCGGAGTCCACGGCTATAACAGGTTTCTACACCAGAGGGAATCAGTCTGAGTTTAGACTCCAAAAAGGTCACACTGAAGGTGGTGGACATTTGAGATGTTGTGAATGCACTTCTGTTTGTCTGTTGTTTTTTTTTATTATTCCATCCATCCATTTTCATTACACCCCTGTCCCTTAGAGGGGTTGGGAGGGGTGCTGGTGCCGACAGTCATGTTTTTAGACTGTGGGAGGAAGCCGGAGTACCCGGAGAGAACCCACGCAAGCGCAGGGAGAACATGCAAACTCAGTGCAGAAAGACCCTGGGCCGGGAATCGAACCCAGAACCTTCTTGCTGCAAGGCAATAGCTCTACCAACTGCGCCACAGTGCAGCCCTATTATTATTATTATTATTATTATTATTATTATTATTATTATTATTATTATTATTATTATTATTATTATTATTATTAATAATTCACCTGAAGATAAGCACAATAAGCACCATGTCAAGTGAGCTCTTGCATTGGCCTATCAATATTTGAACAAGTCAAAACAGAGCCCTGCCACACCCCTATTTTGAATTCTTTATTTTTTTTCTCCTGACTAGTAAATTTATAAAAATATACAATTTTGATCCTCTCTGAATACTGAGGCTTTGGCTAGGAATGCAAATAAGCAACTGTCAAGAAAAATCTTGCTATGATATTTGAACTTTATTAACAGTAATCAGACAGGAAATGAGTACACAGCAAAACTGGGTGCTGGAATTGCCTATTAGATTGTTCATCAAAGTGAAGGTGAATGCAGCATTTTTAGCTTTTCCTTCTAATTTTTTTTCAGTTGTTCACATTAAATGTAGCATATATTTTTTAGTTACTGAAGTGTGTCATAAACATTTAGCATTTAAAAAGGAGCATTAAATCTCTTTATTTCTGTGGGATAAATTTTATTGCAACAAATAAGTGGAGAAAGTAAAAAAAATGAACTTGTTGGAAAGCCATAGGATTTCCAGGACAGTGTGCTTGTGTTTACTCTGCTTTCTGACGGAGAGGCTAAAAAAGCCAATGAAGCAAAATTGATTGACTTGTTTTTTATTACTCTGGCATGTATCACCTTTCATTAAATGTGAGAACACAAACTTCAATTATTTATATCTGTCTTGTGTGCATGTGCGCCTTTATCTGCCGTTCTTCACTCCTGCATGCTTCTGTAACAGTTATTTTAATGTTTGTGTGTGTATTTACAGCCTTATTAAGGTTTAAATTTTAGCTTTAAGCAGCACTGTTTCCCTGGAGACCAATTATCTGACAGGGTTAAGGAAACTCTCTTGTGCCAGAGAATGGAGAATGTGCATTTCTGACAACACTGCAGCATGTTTCCTTAGGCATTCTGATTGTGTTTGCGTGTGTCCTGCGCATGCATGCCTACGCGCATGTGTATTATTCATCATCAGAAAGCCCGTTGGCTTAGATATTAAAAGCGAGCATAGCTTTTCCAGAGTGTGTCTCTGATCATGTTTATTGCACCGAAAACCTTAACAGAAATGGATAACTTATCCACTGTGTGTCATTCAGGGAGGGGTGTGCATGCTGGGGTGTGCATGTGTTATGATGTATATTCCGTGGCTGGGTTTCAGATGCAGCAAATTGCTGTCAGTCATGGCACTAAGGTATTCTGGATGTGTCCCAGCCACTTGGTAACTGTAGCAGAGACTGACAGAGGTGTTGTGGGACAAAGTGGAGTTGGTGTTTTTGAATGAGTTATCCCGAATTCAGACTGCGTCCGTCTCCAGAGGCATGGATGAATGCCCCGATTCTCTCTTTACCTCCCTCCATGACTTTCCAACCTCCTCCTCTCCCTCCCTTTCAAACTTTCTCACCCTCCTCTTCCCCAAAATCCTTATATTGTGTCTGTTTTTTTTTATCTCTCTCTCTCTTCCTTCCGCCCGCCTCTTCAGTTTTCCCTTTCTCCTGTCTTCTCTACCCCTTCCTCTTTCTTTTCTTCCTTGCACACAACTCTCCATTTCCCAGATCTCCTCTCCACTCTTTAAAGTTGGGGGCTGCAACAATGGGCTGCACTCCAGCTCTGTTTCCATAGTGAGAGGAGGTCCTCTTTTGCTCTTTGCTATCCAAGCTTCCACAAGTGACAGGGGGAACATTCTTTAACAACGTTGCCCTGATCTTTTTAGGTTCTTCATTTCTTCATCATAGTTTCTTTCACAACTAAACATGTTCTGATTAGATGATCTTGAAGAAAACTATACATCGATTTGTTCTTCTCACATGTAAAAGCTTTACAAATCAAAAGGAATTTCAATGATCTTTTGTCAGTGTGCAAAAGAGATATTGCCATTTTCTCACTTCAAGTTTTAGATCTCTGACTGTTATTAATGTTCTTATGTTGCATGAAGAATGTCTAATCTGCTAAAACACATGAATGCATTATTCCTCTTCCTATTTTAAGACATGAGTAATTTTGTCTTTTTCAGAGTTTTTATTTCAGCAAATAATAAATTGCTACTTATTGCTGTCTTGAGTTAGGAATGCATTCCTTATTATTACTTGCAATAATAATAAGGGATACAATTTACTTGACTATAAATATAAACATACATTTCTATTTAAATACAAGAAATAGGTTTACACCAGTTATATGTTTTTAAATGCCGAGTACAAAGAACCAAAGGTGCCTCTTTAATGTTAATAAAAACAAAATTACATTTAGGACTTCAGCACTATGTTTCACCTTTGTGAACTAAATACAGGATTGTTACCAAGATGTTTAAAATGAGTAATGAAATAGATCTGCAGCAAAAATATCTCCAAGCAACGGATGTCGTCTTTTCTACCCTCTGGTCAAATTACTCTTCTTAGTTTTCATTTCAAGATAAAGGACTCAAATACAGGCACTTCAGAATCCAATGACTCGGCAGCACTTCATGAATGTTTGCATTTTGTATTTTTTTGCAAGAAGTTAGATTTAGCGTTGTTCTGGGACCTTCCTGTGTTTGCATACTTTGGAAAAGCCAGAGGCATAAAATGCACACCTCCCTTTCCTTAGATGTGTATACATAAAAAACCTAAGGCAAGAAAAGCAACAGCAAAGTAACCAGCATGAACAGAACAGAGCAATCCTCAGTGACAGACATGACAATGATTAAGTCATACATGGGATGAAAAGAAGGCACTGTGGCGCAGGTCGCTTGTGATGTTGCTCACTGAAGAGATAGCTAGGGTATGTAGGCTGTTTGAAATTTGCCAAGATCATTCTTGGAGAGAAATTTGCAGTGCAATCAGTTAATGGGATCGATACAAAGCTCAGCTGAATAAACCAGTGGATGTTCTGGGATACTAAACTGAACTTGACTTTGTAGCTTGTAGCTAGATGTGTAATCAGAACACAGTTCTAAGAACTGTGAGATTTGATTTCAGACGGGTGGAGGTGTTCCAGTTACAGAGGAAAGTCAAATTGTCTAAGAAGATTAGTATCGAAGCTGACTAAATGCTTGACACAGATGAGTTAGATGGATACAAATGTTTGGGACACTAGAGGTAGTCAAATGGTCATACCCAGACCAGCTGGATACTCGTTAAATTTTAGGACTGTCAGAAAAAATCTTTGAAACTGACAAAAAAAAAATCCTAACTTGACAAGAAGGACTATGCCAGTCTGCAGTGAAAATCAGTTCATTCAGCAGCAGGTTAAAGTAATTCAGATGACGGGCCATTTCAGGATCAGGAAAAGGCCGGATACGAGATTCAAATGGCAGCTCTATTGCATAATCGAAGAACTAAATCTACACAAGTAGTTCAGAGGAAGTCTCTAAGGGAACTGTAAGACAAGGCTAAGTCAGAACTTTAAAAGCAATTAAAATTATTTTAAAATGAATCCCGAAATGTGCAGCCAGTGTTGTGAGGCTAAAGTAGGGAGATATGGTCAAACTTTCATGTGCTGGTTAGTTGACATCTAACATTCTGTACCCCCTGAATCTGAGAGGTGCAGGAATGGCATTTCCATGGCTTCAAAACCAACAAAAAGAAAGTATATTCACCCTCTTGACCAATGTACAAGAGAAAGATATATTAACAAAATCACTGCTTTTGGAATCGAGCCGTATGAGAGAGAATGTGGCTTGTTTAACATTGTCTTAGCAACTCGATAGCAATTGTCATGACAGTTAGCTATGGATACCTACCAAGATGACTGTCAGCTAAGATACTGGAAGTGTCATATAACATAAAAACTATGTATTGCAACAAAGAGACAGGAAAGGAAGAGGCACAGGTTAACTCCAGAACTATAGAACATGAGATGTAGAATAAGGCAACCTAACCACCCCAGCACAGAACAGGTGGACCTCAAGATTCTAGACAGTAGTTTGTCTAATGTGTCAGTAGGTGACAAGGTCCTAGGCTATAGGATTATTAAAATTCTATAAAGGCACTTGAGAATAAAGCACTGGACAGCAGTCAAGACAAGCAAGAGGGCAGACATAAGAAAAAAAGATTTCAACAGTTGAACAGCACCATGTTTGTGCAAGTTATGGTTCTGGCAGAAAGAGATTAGTGATGCAAAACAACTAATTTAAATAGAGTCTCCAGGTATTTCAGAAAAACAAAAAACCAACAGCATTCTGGAATTAGTAGATCCTTCTTTGCATTTTTGAATGTAAACAGAGAGGTCAGATAGCTGTGTAATATGATACTTGCCTTTGTTTTGTTTTAGCAAAGAGTGAGTTGAATCAGTATTTGCATGAGTCCAGCTTTACTCTGCTCGTTGGTTTCTGTATTTATGTGTCTGATTGTTTTCTAATTTTTTTGGTCGCAAACTTGATACAGTTTGAAACTAGACAGATGCAAGCTTTGGGGGACCAAGAGTTGAAAGATACAGTAAAGTGGTGTGGGATACTAAGGTGTTATTTCAATGACGGTAGAGAAAGTGAGCAGAAATAACCCCCAACAATAAACAGAAAGAGACACAACAAGGCAGTTTATACAACTCCTAAAAATGTCTAAAAGCAAAAATGTCAGAGTTGTTTCTTTCAAATGTTCAGCTGGTGATCTTACAAAATAGGAATGTCACAAGAAGATACACAATAGTAATTACTAACACCAGTTGCAGGCTATGCATTTCGGTCTTAGTGAAAGAGAAATTTGTTTTTGTGAAACTGCCATACATATACTTATGAAAAAACTTAATATAAAGTTTTTGCACCCTTACAGATTTCTATTGTATTTAGTTTTTTAAGCACACCCAAATGTTTTAGCTCATGACATTGAGTTTTAAGGCAAAAGACACTTTTGACATTGAAAATTAAGTTCCAGAAAGGAGGTCACTTGTAAAGGCAGTTTACAAATGACAATTTTATTGATAAAGGTAAAAAAGCAAAATCAGTGACAGAAAATGTTGATCATAAATCAACAATACAGAAAAAATCTAGAGAAACTAAATTAGTTCATTCATATAAAATTACATTTATACGTTTCATAGATATTTCTTTTTCTTTTTTGTCATTAGCAGCCATTTTAAGGATATTTAATCACTAAAAATTCACTCTTGCAGTTAGTGCTGTTAATGCACAAATTTATTTTATGTGCCATCCGTCTATGAATGAATTTCACATAAAATAATCTTATTTTATATTATTGTATGAAACAACATAAAATAGGGAGACATTTTTTCAATCAGGTTAGTCTGAGGCTTAATGAAGAATCTGTGAAAACTGCGGTAGATTTGCTCTAGACTCTGTTTGAACTGCCAGGTAGTCTTTTGCTGTTTAATGAGATGGAGAAAATGATTTTTAAAAGGACCACCAGCATGCTAATCAGAGGGAGGGAATCCAGCTAACAAGACTATAATGACTCATGGGAAAAATCTATCTTGTTAGCATTGTCATGAAAGGCCTTCATTTTTTTTTCCTTTAGTCTAACAATTTAAGACCTTAGCTGTTGATAATTATCTTGCACTTGAAGGCACTTTACTGAATCAGATTCAGTCATATTATAAATAAAAAAAATGTAATTGATTTTTTTAAAATAAGGTAAATTAATGAAATCATTTGGAGTACAACATAGTGCAAGATTAAAAAAAAACTCAATAAAAACAATAGATTTGTGTTGGAAATTCTATTTTTTCCATTGTAATTTCACAGCGCTGCATTTAAACCTATTTTCTGCTTTGAAACCCTAAAGAACCTAACCAAATGCTTAAGCATAAAAATACATATCATGTACAGCCATTTTTTTCTGCCATTTGAACGAGGTGAGATGCTAAAACACTACTTCAGCAATTTAGCGTGTAGATGCACAAGCTCAGAGCGGAAACCTCATGGATAATTTATGTCCCCATATGAGCAGATGACTTGGTGAGGTTTGTTGTGTCAGTGCATATGTCTTAGTGCGTTTTTTTCTTTTTTCTTTATTGAGATTTACTATTCAGAAAGTAGGGACTCATGGATTGTCTCTTGCATAAGTATTCACACCCTTTGAGATAACTCATATTTTGTCGCACTACAACCACAAACTAACACAAAATATTACTACTGTTACCTCATTTCAAGTCTTTTGAAGAGTTGAACAAGTTTTCAATGAGTCTCGTTCTTTAATTAGCTGTATCCATCTTTTGTTAACCACCCTGCCTGTGCTGAAGAAAGGCTCAGGCAGAAGCATGATCTTGCCACCACCATGTTTTATTGTGTGGAGGATGGGTGATGTGCAGCTAATAAAACATTGTATTTTGAATGTAGGTCAGAAAATGAGATTTTGGTCTCATCTGACAGGAGCACCTTTTTCCACTTCCAATAAATTGAAAGTGGAAGGTTTCTTAGACAACAGAACTCCCTCATTGAAGTTTTTCAAAGGCTCTAGTGGCTTTTATTTGACAGTTGTCCGACAGGAAAGAGGGTTGTGAGAAAGGGGGGGAAGCCATGAGGCCGGGACTCAAACCTGTGATGGCCACGTCGAGTACCTAGGCATGTGTCACCCTTTACCCTTCCACCTTCACCATGCCCAACTTATCATACTTTTACAAGAAAATTTTACTGTTATAATGATAAAATTAATTCATGTTGTCTACATATAATTTGGTTATAAGGGAGTTAACCCTCTACAATATTCTTCTTTAATAATTCCTCATTCTATTTAGGCGTGTTAGCTGACAAAATTAGAATCATGTAAATTAAACACATCTGTTCTTTCAGTTACTTAGCCACAGGATAGAACAGAAGAGATCATAGCTGCCACTTTTCAGCACATCTCTGCTCCATCTCCAGGCACTAAAACTAAACAACAAAATAATGGACAGCATTAAAGGCCCCCAGTAAGCCCCATATTCTTTTAGGGTTTGTTGTAGTGTCCTCCCAGAACTGAATTGTCTCTCCATTGAACACCCATGCATACACAGACACACTCAGTAGACACTGAGCATGTGCCCTGGGGGCAGATGCTATTTGACTGAGAAATGTCACTTCCCCCCCCACAAAAAAACACTGTAAATCCTTCTGTTTCCCACGAACATTGGGATCCTAAATGATGTCATAACGAAGTAGGTTGTTCCCACATTCCTCACTTAAAAACACAGTACTGTTCAGTTCAATACTTTCAAAAAAAATTAGCTTCCCTCATGAGTGTGTTCACTGACTGTCATATGACATAAACCTGGTTAAATTATATCCCTGAATTGCCTGCTGTGTCCGTTGTCCTTGATAACACAAACCTTTCAGATCTTCACACAACTGCTGGATTTATACTGAGAATAAGGTACGCACAACTGGACTCTAGTTTTGATTTTATTCAGAGGCGTAAAAGTGGAGGAAATTTTATACAAATGTACACCAGATTTTCTTATTTTTATTTGTGAAAGATTTTAAAATAGTATATATATATTTTTATTTCACAATCACTACCTACTTTATGTAGGTCTGTCAGGCTTCACCTGGGACCAATCTTTTGGAGATATATGTTTTATATTTAAAAATGTTTTAAGTTATTGGTGAAATTTTGGTTTCGACAGCCACTCAAAACACTTCTCACCAAGGCCATGATGAAAAAGAAATCTCACAGGATCAATAGGAGCTAACCTATGCCTGAAGTCCCAGAAATGCAAACTACACAAGCAAAAGCACTCAAAATTATGTTTTGAGATGTTTATCTGAAATGGGGAGATTAGGCATTTTCAAGGAGGTTTAAGAGGACCTATTATGCAAAATTAGTTTTTGTACTTCCATTTGGGTCTTTCTTCTCCTTCTAGAAACAATCCAAGTACATCCAGATATTTTCTGACAGTAGGTTAAAGAGGCAGTATTATGTAATATCTGCTATTTTAAAAATGCTTTATAAAGTTATTCCCTCATCAAAAATATACCTGGAGTGCTGCCTTGATTCTTTTATGCATGTTTGACATGTTTGATAAATCCCTCAATCTCCCGTGGCAACCATTCAGCTGTGCAAAACGCCTGGGCGGACCGAGCGCCGCCTTCAAGGCACAGTTCCTCCTCAGAGCTGCAGTTCCAAAGCATTCGTCTGACAGATTACTCTACCCCCACTCAGTTCCTTCACAGCTGAACTGATTACACGAGCTATTTCTTAGCACAACACTGGTAAGCCCCTCACCTAGCAACCCATGTGTGGCTAGTCAGTGGTAAAACAGTGCACACAGTTTTGTCACTGTGTGCACTGTACAATGGCTGATGGAAAAGATAAGTGTTTTGCTGTTGACTGACTTCCTACTGAGAAACCATTTGTTGCATTCTTGATGTTTGTCCAGGAGGCTCCACTCATTCTGCTTCTGGGTCTGAATTGAGATCAGAGATGTAGTGTTATACAATTTTGCATCTGTTTGCAGTCATTGTCACATGTATAAAGTGCCAGTGTAAACATTGAGTTGGGGGTGCAGCCAGCAGCTACTTTGAATTAGCTGCTGGCTAATTCATTTCTTTTTAAAATGAAAACATTTCATTTTAAAATGTTTTCATTTCTTTGAAAGTATTTGCACAATGATGCATTTTACCACACATTTTCCAATGGCTATCTTACTGAAGTCACCATGGTCACTGTGACTGTTAAATATTTGGCAAAACACTGACATGAAGTGATATTTGTTGATGTCTTGCATATTCCTCTTGACAGGTATTTCAGGCAAACTGAGAATCCTGTCGATTGTCTTCGTTACTGTTTAGCGACATGAGGATTGTGGGCTGAATAGTGTTGTTTTCAACAAGTAGGCTGTTATGTTTGCTCTTGCGAAAACGCCTTTTATTCCTGCCAAGAGCCTGGATTAAAGTCTCTTCCACAATTATGTAGTTCTTGGGTAAGCAGACACAAATCACCCCTGACACCGCCTCACTTTTGTTTCTTCAGGCAAAGTAAGATAGACATAATGAAAGAAGGCCAGTCAACATTTTGTGTTTGTTCTTGCAAGTGTTTATCGGCTTGACAATGTGCACATTAGCTTGGAATTGTGCACACATTTCTTTTTTTAAGTAGAGGCTGCACAGGGAGAAAAAGCTGGAGACTAGAAATCCTTTGATGTATAAAAAGTGGAAAAAAGCTATTGATTATCAATAGAGTACTTACATGTCCAGAGGGTCTCCAAAACAAAAAGAGCCTCGGTAAAATTGTGCTTCACATGCAGAGATAAACAAGCACACACTGTGAAAAGAGAGTTTTTAATCATTAAAGGAATCATATAGATGCAATATTGATGATTAGATGAAAAAAAATCAGTAAGATTCTGTAAGAACAAAGTACTGTGTTTTTAGGATACTTCACCTACAAAACTAAATCTAGATCTTAATTTTTCAGGCATAGATTTAACAAGTAATTTCTGAGATGTTGGCTCATATTGACATGATAATATTAGACAGTTACTGCAGATCTGTTGCCTGCCCATTCTTGGTGCAAATCTCCTGTTCCAGCATTTTCATTGCATTTAGTTCTAATGAGACTGATGGACTTTGTGGAATACAATGACTATTTCAGATTATTTAAGCTTTGCAACGTGGTTCTGTCATGGTTACAGGTTTAATGTTGAACCGAAGATGCAGGCAAAGTCAGAAGCAGCAAAATGATTTAGACACTTGAATGGAGATTAAAATAAACACAGGTGGGCACAGAGACACACAGGACAAGGAACTGGCTGGATACCACAAGCAAAGAACCAGGAGGTAACATGAAGTAATGAGAGTAAATGAGATGATGCAGCCGTGAGTGACAGAGAATGAGGAGCTTGCTGGGGAACTTGATTACTTGACAAATGACTGGTGGGTGATTGGAAACAGGGTGCAGTTGGGAGAGGAAACCAGGGAGACAGGGCAAGTGAAAGAGACTGATGAAAAAGAGAAGAACTGAGAAGAATGTAAACCATAGCCAATCTGAAATACTGATCTAAAAAAACTGAGTACAAAGAACTAGCGTTTAACATAAATAAAGAAATCAAAACATAAACACTGAAGAAACCGGAAAAAACCCCAACACTCCAATATGATGACAAGTTCATTATCTGCAAGAAGGTAAAGATGGTGCCAGTGTTTATGGCTTTCCGTCTCTCCCTGACATCTATTTCTTTGGTTGTTCTGATTTTTATATTTTTCATCACCGACATTAAGTTGTTATTGGCATATTAACATCAGTCATTGATGGATTTTTTTGTATCTGTCACCAAGCTTGCCTATTCTAATCATAATGAATGTAGGAACAAATGTCCTCCTCTCCTGGTCGATGTTCCTGCATACCTGTTCTTTGATGGGCATCTGTCCACTTGGAGGAACTGCAGGAACTAGTGCAGGTGTTGAGTAAACCATGAGCAACAGTTGTTTTTTTTTTCTTATCTGACATTCATTTTCATTACAAATGACATGTTCACTCATTTATGTTGATATTTCAGATTTTACTGTCTTCCCACATTATAGTCAGATTACTTTGGTATTGTCTTCCTCAAAATACATATGTCCAAAACATTTTTTGAGTACAGACTCACTGGACTAAATGTATTTACAATTAATTGTTGATGAGTTTGTTCAGATGACGGCACTTGGTCTGGTTTTATACTGGTGTTGCCAATCTACTTTGAAGTTGGCTGTATAATGGATTAGATGGCAGGGTCATCAGCCATATAGTTGGCTGATTACCTCTTGTCTGAAAAAGCAACTGCCAGGCACACTAAAAAAGATGGCGAGTAAGTGTAGGTTATATGGACCCTCTAGAAAGTTGAAAGGATAGGGTAGAAGAAAAATGCTTAACATGCTCAAATGAGGCTAGTTTGAATAAAAAGATCACTTCGCCTACAACAAACATAGAATGTTCAACTTTTTTCCATGCTTTTGTAGCTTGAACTCACCCAAAGAACCTATTTTTCTTCATTATCGACATTGCTACCAGGCCTTAGACCTTATGGCGAAAGCTCATACACACATAGTCACAAAAGAAAAAAAAAACAAACACTTAAACACTGGCAGGAACTCATGATGCATTACCATCACTCCACCTATACACTCAAGACACATTTGTCCACAAACAATAGTGTACATTTACTCAGCAACAACTATCCAAACTGATCTTACACACTTTTGCGCTCTCCCACACACCGAGTCAATGCTCTGCCACCCACGCTTAGGCAGCTCTGGCCAGGAGATTCTGTCATAACTCAAAGGCTGACCTTTCATAAGCCACTGCTCCAGACTGATGAATAGCCCTATAGCACTGTGTCTATGTGCTGTTGTGTAAATGTGTGCCATAGTGTAAATACCGGTGTGTATATGCATGTGTGTGTATATGAGAGAGGAGTGCTGGCAGACCTGTAATGACTGTATGGTGCTGTCATAAGACTAAGAAAGGTGGAGATGGAGCAATGAGCACCATGCTGAAGACTGGGCCTAAGAAACCACTTTAACTCAGTGTGAATGATACAAAAAGGAGGAGAAAGTGGAGGGCTGTTGAAGATACTGAACAGGAGAGATTGAGAGAGGTCAGCAAGGTGAGCGAATGCCAACAGAGTGCCAGCAGCGAGGATGAATTGGCACAAGGAACCAAGGGGCTAAATGAGAGATTGTGAATTATGTAGAGTGTGTCATTACATATATGCTAATCTCTGTGAGTGTTGATGCAAAATTGTGTACATGGGCATGTATGCGTGTGTGTGGGTGTGGAGATGTTTGTGTGTATAACTTGGCAGCGGCAGAGGGGCAGATGCTGCTTGCGCTCTAGGCCTACTGCTTTACGGCCTTCAGCGGAAATGTTGCTGTGCCAACCTTAGCTCTCATCCGAAGCCAATCACACGCCTTGGACTGCGGTGGAGCAGATTTAATGCATGCACATGGACACACAAGTGTACATACAGCACATCAACATGAACACACACACCCACGCAAGGTTTCTTTTTTTTTGCATGCACTGATGTTTAACCCATAATGAGAGACAAGAGTATTAAATGGAAGGTGTGTGCATCACAGCCATTTATGTTCATTAAGGAGCAGAGAACAGTGTGCACCTATAATCAGCAGGAGGGCTTTGGAATACTGTCTCTCACACACCCTTAAAAACACGCTGCTTGTCTTGAATGTCTGCCTAAAGAGATATTTAGTGCTGCTTTATGTCAGCCACAGCAAAACTATTCTGACTTTAAAGACTTTGTGGTTTGAGCTGCGGCAGAACTTTACATATTAAATTGATCAACACTGTCTGTATGGCCCCATCCTCAGACAGCTCCCTAAAAGCCTGTCTTTGCTTGTTTGTCATGAAAAGTTAAGTGAATCCTATGTCTTAATAGATTGAAATGAGGATTGGATCTGCTTGTTACCAGCAAAGTTGTTACAAAAAATTGGATGTTAAATCAGATTTTCTGCATTTTCCTCTAGATATAATGGTTTGAAAAAAATATATACACCTCTTCAACTTTTTTTTACATCTTGTCATTTTACAAACCCGAACTTTTATATTTTGTAGAAAAAAACCTACAAGGTTTTTGTATTTGCGGTTACAAGTAAAATATGTTCAAGTAAAACAAAGTTAGAAATAAAGTGACCTATCCCATTAGGGGTGGAGTCCTTGTGTGTTTTATTCAAGCTTCCCTTGGTAAGTCCACAACTGACGTTGTCTACTGATGTACATAGTGTATGGATATGTTAAGATTTGAGAATGAAACTGGGTGAGTGTGGCACCAGTATAGAGCAGTTTGCAACATTTGAATACTATTATGTTTCAATGGACATATATTTGTACATAATCTATTTTTCCGTTTGTGCAGTTTCTTGAGGTACAAACTTAATATTGATTTAAGTCAACAAAATGCTGAGCTCACAGAAAGTGGTGGGGAAATGGTATGATTAAATTATATAATTAAAAGTTAAGTCTGCATGCATTTTTTTGATAGCCCTTCGTATTACTTAGCAACCATGAAGTAGATCTCAGTCCCAAAAGGATTGGTGACTCCAGCCCTAATACAGCCAGGTGTAAAATAAAATGGTTTATATAACACCATAGTCATGAGCCACTTTATGGTGGTATTTCAAAGAAAACCTCACATAAAAGTTTGTGGTTATAATGAGGCAAAGTGTGAAAAACTTTGGCAAGCCTGTCTTTCTATAATATACATGACTTTGATTCACTTTGTTTTGAACTGTAAAGAGAGCATACAACATTTTTTAGACAACACTATTGTTTTCTGTTTTCTTTTAAGCAAACTCTGTTTTGCAAGAACCAAATAATTTCTGAAAACAGCTTATTTAAAGAAGGAACAGCTTAAACGTAAAACCAAACCGAATTCTAAGTAAGGATGGAACATAAAAAAGGGTTTTGTAAAAGCACAGAGGGACTGATCAAGAGGGCATTGAGGGGGGAGAGGGGAGGCAGGATGCATCTCAAGAAAAATAGAAAATCCAGTAAAGCAGAGAGGAAGGAAGAATACAGAGAGCAACAGAGGGGCTGCGGAACCAGACAGGCTGCAGATGAAAAACTCTGGAAAGGAAGAAAGAGAGTGAAACAGAAGGAGAGGTTGAAGGTTGAGAGGTAGACAGAGAGATCACAACCAGGCCGAGACTGGCCGACAGCTGTGAGAGCAGAATTTGATACTGCGGCACAAACACACAAATACAGACACGCACGGCTCGCCTGCACATATGCCGACGCAAGCACACGGCACTGGCTCGCGGGAGCCACACACACCCACACACATGCTCGCACTATCCAAAAGAGCCACATTACACATGAAATATTAATGATGAAGAGCAATCAGCAAAAATGGAGATGGGGTGAGGGGAAAAGAAGAGGGAAGAGAGGGGAAGTAAAAAAAGAGAGACAGATGAGAGCTATATAAAAGCTTGCATGCAGGCGTGTGCGTGTGTGTGTGTCTTTATTGCCAGTCCTGCTGTGACATGACAATCAGCAAAACGATACATGTTTTGAATCATCACTTTTCCACCATCAGCATGACTGGCCGTTCAGAAAATGACTTATTTTCTGCTCTTGTTGGTGCTTCTGTTTCTACAAAGCAAGGTCATCTTAAGTGGCTGAAATGCCGTCATGCTGATCCAAGCTGGGAACAACAAATATGCAAAAATTATGTATAAAGGTATATACGTGTGTGTGTGCCTGTTTATCTGAACTGAATGCAGTGCGAGAAATGCAAAGCTTAATTCAGCTTCTCAAGCCTGGGTAGCTTCTGAGGGTCTCAATAAATCATTAATGAATAATTTTCACAGGTGAGAGCACGTTTGCCAGAAAGAGCTGATAGCAAATTTTGGTGGGAACACACTGGCTGCTTTTTCTTTACTGTTAATAAGCTACAGTAGCTTTCATAAGTGTTCGCCCTCTTGAACTATAATATATATATATATATATATATATTTTTTACATTTTGTTATGTTACAACCACAAACTTTACTTTGTAGAACCACATTTTGCTGCCGCACCGTAATAATCTGGTAGAGACTTTTATAGCAAAATGCTACTTGGCAACAATGTTTTGCTTTGTAACTATTAACACTTATGAATAATAATTCATTATTGCCAAAATTATTGATAAAGGTAGACTATTTTTATTTTTAGTCACAAAAGTTGGGGCACCACCTGGTCATTTGGAATCATTAGCCAAACAGCATTCAATCTCTGACTACCAGCCTTATGTTGTGGTAAGAACAGCAAAAAATGCACACATACACAGAATGAGTGCAAAGAGCTATCCAAAGCACAAGAATTTAACAACATAAGTTTAAAACTTATGCCTGTGCTCACTAGAATTTCAGCTCTCTTCTGTGTCTGCTTCCCCACCAAATTATTGAAAACCTTTTGAGTAGTATTCCAGCGTTCCTTCCTTGTCCTTGAGTGTCTCCTTATGCCTAATCTTGTTCACGACTCTGGATTATTCCTGTCTTTCCTAGCCCATGAAGGATTACTACTGCCTTTCCTGTGTTTCTCTATCCTGGTCCTCATGACACACTGCCTTTAATGTTTTAGGTGTTCCCCTGTTTCAGTACACATGATGTCAAATGATGGCTGATCAGCAAGTTTTTACAGAACTACAGTAATCTCTAACATCACTGCAGCTGCAGTCTTCCTGCTCATCCCATTTAACAGGCGATACATTTCTCACTCTTGTTTCCCTCAGAGTTTAAGGTACCAATCTGATTCCTCTTTCTACAGAACTACGAGTGACGACCTTTGCTGTGAATCTTGTTCCAGAAAGTCTTTCAATAAATTAATTCTACAAAAACTTTCCCCTGAATTTCTGGGTCCCTCTACTGGTTCATTACACAAGCCCCTAGCTGAAAAATCTAGCGTTCTCTTAGTGCAGATTGCAGTCAGTCCAAGGGCTGAGTGACAGGATTCCTGGCACTGTTTTGAATGCCATCTGTGTTTTGACATGTGGGCCCAACACATACCAACTTATTTTGGGGTCGTCCAGCTTTGCAAATCTACACGTTGAAACTTTTACCCATTCTTCTCTGCAAAATACATTTCATACAAAAAACACCTCTAAGGCCACAGGTGAACAATCTCCAGCACCTTTTTACGCAGACTGCTTCTACAAACGTTTGAGGAAGATTGGGGAACTCTTAGAAACTCAGTGAGTTGTGCGATTCATAAAATTTCCTCAAAATAAATGCTGATGTGATTTTTCTGTCATACTGAACAAGTAGAAGGCATCAGAGCATTTTCTCTTGTTTCCTGAAGACATTTTGCATCTCACGCTAAACATCACACGCAATATAACAGTTAACTGTTAACAACAGATTGTTATTTTGGTAAATTTAAAAAACTTATTAAGGTTTTGTTTTTTTCCATGTTGCCATCCCCCTAATCAATCATAAAATTTGGTGAAAGGGGATTATGGTGTGATGCTTATTTTCAGGACTTTGGCTCAGGTCCTTAGTTCTGGTGGAACTGAATGCTTTTCAACACATACAGACATTTTTTTTTTCAAGGACTGTACCTGATTCTTATGAGGAACATTTTGGGAATTGCCTCTTTAGCATGAAAGTAAATAAGGCAAAAGGATCTAAATAATTTAGCATATATGTATAGGTGTTGGATGTGTGTTTTGTATGTGTAGCATGTGTGAACCTTAATTTGTAATGATAAAACACAAACAGTCAGATGTGTTTGTACTTTTAAGCACCTCTCTCCCCCTTAAAAGCTTCAGGTAATAACACCATCCATCAACCCAGTTTGTGTACATTTGAGAACCAGGAACGTGTGAGCACTGGTTCAACAGGTCAAAAAGGGGGAGGGGAACAAAGGGTGAAGGTGTGGGCTGGTATCATTTAACCATAGGAGCTTATTCTGTGGTGAGAAAAAAAAACAACATACCAGTATGGACTCACACAACCACAGACACAGAGAGACCCAAACACCCGGTACATGTGCATCTGCTGGGAACATGCATTAGTGCACAGCAGTAGCACCCTTCCTAATGAAGGAAGGAAACATTGGGATGCGGCATTGTCTAGGCAGGTGTATGGAGCAATAAACAACACTACCACGTTTACCTCGCATTCATTAAATGCCTTAATCTGTACCCTTTAAGCACTGAGACTTTTGTTTCCAACCTCATCAGACAAGATGATCTTTTTCGAGGACTTTGCCTTCCTTTCTACGGATTTTAAAGCTTATACTTGCTGTTGCATCATCAGCGTCTGTGTCATATGTCACCCCAGCTCTCTTTTCTTTGTGCCAAACTCGAACTGGAAGCACGATCAGACACTTAAGTGCGAAACGGAACTAAAATCTGACACTAAATCCTCTCCTCGTCAGAGCAGCTGTCCTTTACGCTGATTGACAAGTGCAAAGTTTTTTTTTTTATCAAGTAATGTCAAAGTGAAAAAAAAATCAAAAGCATGCTCAACAGATTTAAGGCCAAGTTGGCAGTGCTGCAAGAAAATAAGAGCAAGAATTTCCATCACAATCTACATTCTTTGGCAGCTCTGCTACTCACTCTATTAGCCGCTTTTAAAATCTCAGTGATTTATGTACTCTGCTTAATAAATCCACCCCTTTATGCGGAATCATTCATATCCCTGGTATAGGTGTGTAAAAAAAATTATCTCACCCCATGATGTCTTGTGGCCCCAGGACAGCCACAAGACATTGGAATTGCAAGTGGAAAAGATGAAGTTTTCTCATTAAATACCAACATTTCCATTAAGTAGCCTACCTCTGAACACTGTCAAAATGGTACTTGTACCAAAATTTCAGCACCATGAATCTAGGTCAGTGTCTCCCTATTTCTTTATTTATTTCACCTTTATTTCATCAGGATTAAAAATCTGTTTCAAGGAAATCCTGCCCAAGAGGCACCAACAAATACAACACACACACACACAATTAATAGAAAATGTCAAGCTACAAAACACAGGTACATGTCACTTAATCAACTTCCATTTTTTTAGTGTAGTTGTAAAAGCATTAAACAAGATGAATTCAGTCAATCTAAAGGTTTCCTTTAGAAAGTTCCAAGAAAAAGGAAAGAAAAGCCTTCTTATCCAATCCAGTCCGAGCAAAAGAGACAGAAGGAAGCAGGAAATTATGTGAGCGACAAGTAAGAGTCAAGATTTCTCAGTGTAATTGCAGTACAAATATAGGCCAGCAGGAGTCCATGCAGTTTCCTCAGGGACCACTGCCCTGCATATTTTAGATGTGTCTCTCTTCCAGAACACCTGATTCCAGTGATTACTTGACCTCCTCTGCATACCATCAAGTGCTGCAAAAGGCTGCTAATCACCCACAGATGTGTGGCAGAAGACAAACACCTAAAACATGCAGGACATGTGGAACGGAACTGAGAAACACTTCTCTTGGTCATCTAATCCTTGATTCTCCCTTACCCTGCCCTTTATTTTGGCAAAATTCTCACCCCACAGTTCTAGTTAAAGTCCAAGTTTAGCAAATCTTACACAATGTTTGTTAAGGTAGGACAGAAAAAGCTTTCAAAAAAGTTTGCGTGTATGATTTGAAAAATTACTTTTTTCCTCTTGTGCAATTGTAATTAAAAAATGGAGTTAATTAAGGAGTTTTACAAATCTTCAGCAGGCGTGCCATATTAATCACGTCTGTACATTTTCTACTTGATGCTTCACAGCAGCTGGAAATTAAACGATGGTGGGGTTACAAACTAGGTGTCCAATAATTGTGTTAAATCGATTGCAGCGTGTCATATTTGTAGTTAAGCATACCCAGATTCCTGCCACCTCGGGAGACTGCAGCAACAATAAACCATGATTTTCTGTTGCAAAGTTTCTCTGCATCCCAAGATTTAGACCATTCTGAATCTTTAATGGAGTTCTTTACCAGATCTTCTCTAGTTTACTTTAATGGTCACTCTGCAGCCATCCAGAATGCTTTGACTCAACAACATGCCTACAAGATTCTGAATAATGCAAATCGGTTTCTGACACCCGTAAAACAGACAACCTGCTCTGACGAATAAAGACGAGGTGCGAAGAAGAATAAAAATGTGCTTCGGTCCTACATTTTATTTGTGGACAGTCTGTAAGTTTCTGACAGCTAGCGCTTTAGCAGTGAATTTCCAGTGGGGGTAAAGTCTGTGCTGTCACTGGCAGCTTGCTTGTTATTCTGACGACGCATGAAGCAAAAAAGGAGGAAAAGCTTCCTGATCTTCATTAAGAATGACTCAGCTGCTTTTTCCTTCTGTCAGCATTTTCAAAGTTGATGACGTTCCAGGGGCACTGCTGGGGGAATAATTCAGCACAAGGATTGAATGCTTAGGACTAAGACTGCTACTGCTTGAATTAAACTATTAAAGGGAAACCGGAAATATATGTTATCTTGACTTCACAAAACCCAGAATATGGAGGACGAAAGACATTCAGGAAGGTCAGGAAATATGCTTTAATTGCTTTAATATTTTAAGCTAATGATGTTGAGTTGAAAGCTGCTTCTCAATGTTTTAAAAACAATATCTATGTGAGGTAAACCACAGCAATTAAGATCTCAAAGCTTAGAGATAATACAGCAATGTTCCTTCATAGGCTGTACAAACCTTTCAAGGCTAAATTCAAAGTTCCTTGATGGTTTGTGAAAACATTAATTAAAACTATATTTTTAGAGAAGACTGGTTGTTAAAAACTATTGCACATGTGCACGCCAGGCTATAATCTATTATGCAGCTGGGATTTAGTGTGGGGAAAAAAACTTGCAGTTTTGAAACATTTAGATTTAATTTTGTTTAAAACTTTCAGACGGGAGTGACAACAGTCAGCAAATGTTTTGTAATTATATGACTGAAAAGATGGAAAATATGGACTAAAAAGTATACCAACATTTAACAGGAAAAGGGCAGGATGCAAAATTAGATTCTCCAAAATGAAGAGATTCTGAAGCAGTTTTTTTAAGCAGGAGAAAAGCTCAAAAAAAGAAACCCATTTAGAAATCCTTTGACACACCCTTCATGACTGGATATTTGTAGTGTGGCAATATATCTGGCTTGCAATGAGGCAAAGGTTTAACAATATTTGGGGTAAAAAGAAAAATGATAAAAGCTTTTAAAAAATCCAGATATGCAGTTTAAAGAATCCGTAAACAGCACTGAATGATTCCACCCTGGTTTGACCAGTCCACATATTGCAATTTTTCTTTTATGAAATGTTCCTACTGCTACTGGCAATGCTCCCTTTGAGTGTTTTCACAAACAGAATGAAGGTTTGATTCATTTCAAAATTAGTTTTTAGGAATTTCTGATTACTTTAGAATGATCCATTTCAAATTTGATCAGTTTGAGTGTTTTGAAATCTGAACTAGTGACAAAACACAGTCCAGACTTAAAAAGAAACAGCTCTCTTCCTTAGCAATGATAAAAAGTTGTAAAACAAATGCTTAGCATTTTTAACTGTTGGTTATGTTTCCACATAGGTATTGTAGCTGTAGGGAGGAGTAAAATAAAGCTTGAGGAGGAGAGTTTTATGACATGGAGGTTTAAGGTAAGATTTGTGCACAATTGAGGGATGTGGATTCCTCACAATCAGAGAGATCACTAGGGTGATGTGTACCACAGATTAACACATGACTGTGGCAAGGTGTGAGGCAGTCAAACTTATTGTTGGAGACAAAACATTTAAATAGCATGGTGACACTTGTGCATAATAATGTGCAGAGGATGCATTGATGCGTAGAATTGGCGTTCTTGCAAATGAGAGAATAAGGAAGGAAATACAAACTATTCAGGCCGGATGCACTCTACGCCCTCAGGCCCTGGCTCATAAGCCCCAGAACGCAGATGAGGCTCCCTTTAAGTCCGCTCACGCCCATACACGTTCAGCTGTGGAGGGTGAAATCAGCCTCCTAAAATGCAGGTGGCTGTGTGTTCTGTGGCTCCCAAATAGATTTGTTTAATGCAAACACAATTTTATTTATTTTAGTTCAGATGAAACCTGAATGAAGGAAACAATTTTCTCTAATAGAATACATTTTACAGGCAAGACAAAAATTATTCATACTACTCGCTAATGCAGGTTCTAAATATTTTTATTCAGTCACAAAGTCTGTTTCAGATAAGAATAATTTGAAACATGTTTTACATTTATTGCATAAATTAAATGTTGAAAATGCTGTATACCGTTCTCAATACTGAGTTGAAACATGTTTGACAAAACGGTAACCCACCTTGTAGTTCAGTTGTTTCCATGCTTGCTCTGATGTTTTGACAATATATTTTTGGTGATGAGCTCCAAGAGTTTGATATTGAAAAATTGTATTCTTCAGCTCCCTCCGTTTCTACCAGAGACTGGTTCTCTATCTGGGCTACTTACATTTAGTCAGAATAAATATGCTAGTTACATTTAAAGATTACAATGAACCTAAATTTGCTCAAGCTATGAATAATCTTGCACTTTAATCTTTAACCCATATTTATTGAAATAAAGAGGATGGTGGCCTAGTAATAGGCAGCTGAAAAAAGTAATTCCTTGTACTAGTCATATTCCTTTGGAAGTTCCATATAGCTATTGGAAACTGCCATAACACTGCTATAATTAACCTATTTATTTCCCCCTAAACATACTAGTGTGTTCTGCCAGCTTTGGCCAAAGATCCACATGGAGCTCCACTGCCACAGGAGCATAATAAAGCTGAATAAATAAAGCAGGAAGTAATATGCTGTATGGTGTTCACCTACATTTATAATTTCAGGGTTTGATCCAACTTAATAATATGTGGTTTTAAAGATAATGGAGTTTTATTCAGAGATCATAAGTGATAAATCGTCTTCTTTTATTGTAAGTAATAGCATTCAACATTCTGCAATAATTCTTAAGTAAAAAAAATCAGTTTTTCTGAATAAACCAATAGTAATTTCTGTGCCCATTTATTTGCACAGAACATTTTTTGATTAATTGCACTCTTTTAAATTTAGAATATATGCATTTATTTGACAATACACATTGAAAAAATAACCCTGAAATGTTTCTAAGGAGTTGTATGACACTTCAATTATTTCCCATTTTAAGTTCCAAGAAGCAGATCTTCTGAGCTTACTTTGAAAGTAGTTAATCTCTTGAGTATTCTGAGCTTGTTTTTGCTTCCTTTTGCTGCCTTGCTGTAACTTCTACTCTTTACACTTCACCTTTGTTCAATCACATGTCATAACTTTCATCATATCTCTGTATTCTGTTTGCCGTTGGCCAGAACTTAAACTTTACCTCCTGTTATCAACTTGTTTTGTTCATCTATGTTTCATGCCCAGTTTCCGCTTCTCACAATTCTTTGAATTTTTCTCCCATTTATCCGAGGTTCTTTTTCCTCACCAAGGTAAGTTTAATTACACTCACTGGATTCTTTGCCAATGCACCTCTTGAGTCAGCATTTGGGTTCTCACCAAACTCAATTAGTGAAGGAGAAATTTGTGTGCGCATTTGGATGTGCATCTCACTGCTTGCACGTCAGGCATGAGTGATGAAGGGAGACTGCATGAGGAAATATCGATATAGCTGCACTTTATATGTTATGTAAAATATTGCAATCTGGTCAAAATTGAGTGTGTGTCCGAGTGCACACACCTGTGCTTCCAAATGTCTGACAGAGGGAAGACAGCAATTATTTCTTTTTTGATTCATGACAGTACTAAATTGTATTTTTTGTAATGTGACTGTCACAAATCAATTAAGTTGCATCACAATTCCAATATACCTGCTTTGCAGAGAAGAAGCAATATGTTTTGGAATTATTTAATGACCAGGCCTTATGGAATAAAAGGCAAGTTAATCAAAATACAAGTGATATATCCTTATTGTGATTATATGAGTATGGAGCAATTTTTTTTTCATTTGATGATTAAATTGTTCTGTCCCTGAGCAATAAAAACAAATAAAATTTCCATTATATTAGGTTAACTTATTTTTTTCTGTCTAAATAAATATAGAAGTACTACATATAAGGGAGATAATAAAAGAGGTGCATTGTCTTTTGTAGGTCCTTTGTATAAAGAAACTGTCATAAAAGGGTAAATTGCACAACCCAAAATAGGAGTAGGGAGAGGTCAGGCAGATAAAATTAAATGGTTTACTAAAAATTAAAGTCTAAGGGCGAATCCAAAACAATACAGCATAAGGGAAACATACTGGTAGTATAATAAGAGGATTTGACAAAGTTTGACTAAGAGATATTTATCCTGGATAGATGATTGTTGAAAAAGGAGCAGAAACTGGGTGGAGCTGTGAGGGAATGCAACTAATTGAAGTTGAACTGAGTACTTGATTCATTTTAGGAAAACATTACAATTGCACTGTAGAGTTTATGAGACAATGGAGCCTATTACACCGGAAGAAAGACAACAATTTATTCAAAACTTAGACAGAATTAGAGTGAATCTATATAGAGTTAATTTACTTCAAAATAACTCAAGAAGTAAAAGGTAGTTATCTCAATTTAACAAATTTGTATAATAGAAAATAATGCCAAAGTGACATTCTGATCCACACTCCATACGGATTTTGTGGCGCTAATGCACCAATTCAGGAGTAAACATGAGGAAGAGGAAATGGAAAGAAAGATGGGAGATGCTGATAGAACACAAAGTTGATTTGGGAAACATGGAAACAGAAAAATAAACAAATCAAAGACGCAAACCAAAAGGAGAAATGGTCAAGACCCATTTTACCTTGTCCCTCTTTAAAAAGAAACTGTAGATTTCAAAATGATTTTAATCTATTCAGAAGGTCATTATTAAGATTCAACCCAAAAGGTTTTAAGGCAACATAGAAGCAACAGCGAAATAAGACATTAGAATGTAAAGAGACTGTTTTCTGTACGTCTTGTCTGACTAGAGAATCCCACAAAAAAAACTGAATGAAGATACATTTTAGAGATCAACTAAAAAAGTGAGTAGTATGCTGAACATAAATAATAAATAATCAAAAAACAGACACAGTTGAAAATCACTTTCTAATTTGTCCTGAGGTATAGATGTGTGCATATTTGGTTGTCTGTCCTGTGCGTCTCCGTCAGACTGGCAACCTGTCCAGGGTCTACCCCACTATTCGCCCAATGGAGAAAAGCACCACTACCTTCTAATAACTGAGCAAAGAGAGTTGAATAATATGTTGTGACTTTATTTGTTGTAATAGAGCAGGAGCCGTGAGAGAATAGGAGAACAAATATTAATGAGTAACAGTGAATGCAAACACAGACCATTTTGTCCTGCATTTTACGTTTTCAATATCTACAACCCACTGAGTAGATTTCCTGGGCATGAGGTGTGCTTGCAGATTATATAACATTTAAATATCCTCACCTATTATTGTGCTGGCAAGCATTTAGTAGCCACTTGAAACACAATAGACCCTCTCCAAAGCTGAGGTCTGGTCTTTGTTTGAAGGGATTCTAACTGAAATGATCTGGATGTATCTCAGCAACCCCTGTAATAGGAGCTGGTCAGATTTTTTAACTGCAAATCAAGGGAGCCTCAGTCCTGCCTTCATTATCTAGCTTAGCATGGGAAATGTTGGAAACATGCTCTCATAAAAGTTAAGGAGATGAGTAAATCCCCTTTATGTTTGCAACACTCAAAGTGACTCTTGGTTAGTTCTATGCCACAATGCAGAATGTAATTTGTGTCTATCAGTTTAGGTGCGCAGCTTGGGATGACATTATCCAGAAGTATATTTTGCCTTGTATTTAATTTTTGCTCATTTTTTTCACATTATTAGGGCTGCATTTGGTATTTTGATGAACACTACTGCCTTAGGTTAACATCGGCTTGGTTGTGCTTAGTTTTCCACACTGTGCTTTTGCATTTTAGTTTATTTTTGTAATATACATACAAGAAGAGTTGTAATGTGTGGACTACTTGAAAATGATCTTGCTCATTCAACACATGCAGTAAAAACCTAAGAACTGAAAAACAACCTGCTTATATTTTGCCACGACTGTATAATAAACTTTGTGTTCATATTTTCAGCACATTTGGCAATGATGTGATTTGAAAACATGTCGACAGAAAAATATGACTGATCACAGATACTTGATAGTCCTTTCTAACTGTGCTAACTTCAAGACAAATATGTCTCTAGGTCCAATGCTATTCACATTTTAAGGATTTGACAGATTAAAAAAATCAGCTGAACATCCTCAACAAAGGAATTAAATTGTACACATAATAATAATAATATATATATATATATATAT
>CAEGAE010038257.1:0-21142 GCA_903067095.1 Girardinus metallicus
CCCGGGCCGGGAATCGAACCCAGAACCTTCTTGCTGCAAGGCAACAGCTCTACCAACTGCGCCACTGTGCAGCCCGCTTTCTACTTTTATTGAACGCAATTTTTTCGTTGTCTGGTATTAAGCTTTTTAGGTGATCTCAAACATTTAAGTGAGACAAAAAAAAAAAAAAAGAAATCTGTCCGGGAAGGAATACGTTTCAACGGCCCGATACACATAAAGACCTGCTGCACAGATTCTGCATTTCGTGTCATGATTATGCTAATGTGAATAACCTGGCAGCATGAGGAAACTTTTATATAATACTAAGCAAATGCTTCAAGTGTTATAGCAGGTCTGTTTACCGCCTCAACAAACATTAACACATTCATTAACATGAAGGCCTACCTTGGTTGGAGGCACCAGCAGGAGGGGATTTACCATGAGAACTTCATAGTATTTTTTGCAGGGGTCATCTTGCAGAGTCCAGGTTGTTCTGAACCACTCTGTACAATAATAATATAATAATCCAACAGTTAAAAGTGCATTTCTTTTACTGAATTGGGCAAATATTAAGTTGAACCAACTGATCCGACTTTCAGGACATTGAATATGTGTGATTATGCTCGATGGCTTACCTTTTAGATTATCCCTCCAGTCAATTTTCTTCACTCCGGTGCATTTTTCATTAAAGTTTTCCATCTGTACTATGTCGTTTTGGTGCTTAGCGAAAGCAGTCTGAATAAGTAAGAAAAGCATATTATTTCTAAGCTCTGCATGGCAGCTAAATTAAACAGCAAGTCACCTGAAAGAGCTCATTTTCACCTGGTACAGATAGAACCAGTTCCAGATAATACTGACAAAGAAGCAAACAGCGAACATCCTCCTGAACTGGACTAACCAGGAGACAGCTGACCACAGCTGGGTGCATATTATGGTTGATATAATGAGAACAAGTATTGTGATCTGGAACACAGGGAAAAGAAATAAGAGTTAACATAAATAACTTAACACCTAGTGCTTAGAAGATACTTAGAAGGTTTTAGCCAGCCTAGCACTACACTTGGTTAAAACCTCAGTTACAATATAGAAATGTACTTTTATTGCTGGTTAATGTTTGTTAAGAAAGGTGAAACAATCATCTGACTGCAAGTTTGACCTTGGACTTACTTACGAGATATACAAGACCAGCTGACCTGTAACCTACTAAAGATACTATACATGCAAAATAAAATCAATACCTTTAATACTGTATCCAGCTCCACGCTGAAGGTGTCTTCAAAACGCCACTTCCAAGCATCATAATCATGTTGTTTAAAGTCCACCAAAATCTGACTGAGTGCATTGTCCAGAGCTCCCGTTCTCCATCGATCCTCGCCCTCCAGAAGTGACTGAATTTCAGTCATGCCTTGTTTGGACAGCTTGATTTTGGCATCATAGAAGACATCCGACGAGTCAGTTGGCTGATGAGATTGAAAAAAATAAAGACAGAAAATTGTTTGTTTTTGTTTTGTTTAGTGTGTTAATAAGCTTTTTGAGTTCATTCATATAAAAAACACCAAAAGCTACTGTGCTTCACAGTGAATCCAGTTACGGACACCATAATAATGATTTATAATGGCTTGTATTAAATCAGGACCCACCACACCGAGTATTTGTATTTCCTTCAACAGTCTGCTGAGGAACCGCTTGAACACTGGGTTGCAGGTAGGCTGATGTGACATGCGCGCCATCGCCTTCTTCTGGTCCTCAATCTAAAGCAAAGTAAAACAATATTTTATATAGATGACTTTCTGTACATTTACACTAACACTAATGTTTTTGGATGTGTGAGGAAGCTGGAGTACCCAGAGAGAACCCACACATGCACAGGGAGAATAATGTCAACTCTTTGCATAAAATCGGGATTCATTCCCAGGACCTTTCTTGCAAGGCAACAATGCTACGGTTACTGCTTACAAAACAAAAAGGTTTACAATTTTTATTCATGTGTTTACTCTTTCAAACAATACATGAAAAGTCGTTTGGTATTTAATTCTTTAATATTTGGTATTATGGTTCTTTACACATTTCTGAATCCAGCATGCATAGCTGCCGTCTTTAGTGTCTGCTGCTGTGAGGCTGAAGGAAAGTGAACATTTCACAATAAGGTTTAAGCCTCTAACTTTGGTGAGCACTAACTTGTCTCTGCAGATCCTCCATCTGCTTATTACAGGTTGTCAGCTCAGCCTGGTTCTGGTCCTGGACGTACTCTCTTCTTTTGGTGGCCACATTGGTAAAGGTTGTTGGCTGGGAAGTAACACACCCACAAGCTGAATACGGCACCAGAACCGGAGACATTACCATATCTTTCATAACACTCAACGAGTTTTGTATTAACCAACCTCGGGAGGTTTCCTCATCGTTTTGGTGCTAGAATCGTAGTTGAGCATGTCGTAAGGATCCAGCCAGTCGCCGTCTGCCTCCTGACCCCGAGCAAACAGTGACAGGTAGCACAGCAGCAGTAAAAACAGCATTTTGTCCATATGTACAGAGGACCAACTAAACAGCAGCTCCAGCCCACCTGAAGACGAACTAAAACAATTATGTCGAGGATACAGCTACAGCTACAAAGAGTCTATCGAAACACCAACTTTTGTTCATGTCGTCATTTAAAAACATTTCTGCGTTACCGAAAGTAAAAGTTACCGCCACATAAACACACAACAACACGGAGTAACAGCGAATCTAGGAAAGATCCGGTTTCGGCTACGTTATAAAATCCGGAAGCAGTTTAAGGGATTGTGAAAGGGATTGTGGGAAATGCAGTTTGTCATAAAAAAAATATTTAAAACTGATGTCTCTCAAAAAAAAAAAAGTGAAAATAAGAAACCACTGATTGCTTTCTCAAATGTGTTTTTTAAAATATTCAGTCAATGGCCAAACCATTAAAAGGCTTTGAATTGGTTATTTAGTTTATGCAATTAGGGCTCTTAGATTACATCTAAAACTAGAAGGAAGTAAATACCTTTTAGCATATCAGATTAGCTCCACCCTCATTTTTATAATCAGAAACCAAAGATTTAGATTTTTAAAACTTCAACCTTGAATTTGACTGAATTGGGTTATTTCTCAAGAAATAGTAACAATGACAAAAGTTATAAAAGGAAGAATTGGAGTAAATATTTTATAGAGCCCCAAACAACTCAACCTCGATTTAAACCATTAACATCAACCCCTGCATCTTCCCTTTTTATGTATTGAACAGCCCCAACTAAGAGATAAGCCTCATTTAGGTCTACAGTGTAATTTAAACAAATAATTAAAAGAAGTTTAATTTGTAAAAATTTTAAGTGGTGTCTTAAAAGTCATATACAATAAAGTTTAAAAACAGAAAAAATAAGGCACTACCAGGGTTTATATAAAATTGCTCTTCCTGCCCAAGTACTGAGCTCATTGTGTTTGATGTAGAGTGACACTCAAAAAGGATATATTCCAATAAAGAATGAGAAGCTTGATCCAAATTATTAAATGAAGTGCTTTATTTGACACAATTTCTATATATGGCAACACTTTGCTAAGGTAGAAGCATAAAATAAGCTTTACTACCAAAACAACTCCAGTTAATTAACAAAACCCTCAATATTGCACTTTAGTATTACATGGGCTAAAATAACAATAATGCAGAATTTCCCATTTCAGGTCTATTTCAGCAGAAAAAGACCAAAATTGCTCCGGATACACTGTAATAAAACGTCTGTCAACCATAGCTGCAAAGCCTCGCCAATTTTTTAAAATTTCCTGATGATGAACAGCAAAACAAATTTCCAGGTAACATAGACACATTAATTCTGATTGTTTTAATATGATAAAAATACACATTCAAAGTAATTTTTAACATTTGTAACTTTGTAACTCTTCATATAGTGCTAAATGTCTACCACATAGGTGTTTCAGAATGTATGAATTGTGCAATTACAATAAATGGCTACAAAGTGTTCCTAACAAAAAAATATATATTATTTTCTTTTAAAAATAAAAATACTAAAAGATTAATTTATTTTGTCTTACTTAAACAGTTTTTGCTTATTGCTCATGTGTTTCTTCAACAGTCTTTTCTTGTAAATGTAATACAACTAGTACTAGTCACAGTAGTAACATTAAATATTGTGCATCGGGGAACCTTTCTCTTTGTATCTACAGAAAAATAAAACATTCCTGAAGAAAGAGCAAAGTGTCTCGATGCATCTACATTCAGCTTATCACAGAGAAGACATTTTACTGTTCGCAAGACGATTCTATCAAAACACGAGTCAAGCAGTTAAATGTAGATAATTTCTGAACAACAAACTTTACTTTGAAGTCTAATCCACTAACTTTGGACTTGTCTCCTGAACAGAAGTCGGTAGCAGATTAAAAGACAGCCCTCGATTCATGGAGGACGCATCGCCTTGCTTGAAGTTTTCTTTGTCCTGCAGAAATGGGTTTACAATTGATTACAATAAAACAACACCAAATTTATAATAAAAACAAAAAGCACCTTATGTTAAATTTATAAAAGGAAACTGAATCAGTCAATCAGTCAGAGATCAAAATTGGTCAATCTTCCATTAATCTCTGATCAGCAAATGGCATATCAAATGTGGAATTTTTTTTCCCCATGTTTTTTTAAATTAGATAAAACCAAGAACTCCCATAATTTATAGTCTGTAAACACGTCAACCAGCAGCATGCATTTTTAATTGAATAAAAAAGAAGGAGGGCATTTGCAGTGATGCATGGGGCTAGTCTTGTAATTCCTTCATTTTGAATTGGATTCAAAATTATTACCTCTATAAAAAAATCTTACAGTACATTATTTCCCTTCTATGTATTATATTAATGAGGAAATAAAATGGGATTTGTCATGCTTGCAATTGGCTCGTCAGACCTCAAAGCCTGGTTGGTTTAGTGCAACCAAATAAAGTTTGAACAAGTTTGAAACATAAATAAACACATCCTTATTAAGCTTGTTTTCTTCTTTTAGACAACGTGAAAATATAAATGAATATAATTAGTGCATAATATTTATGTTCTATTATTATGATGTATTATATAAATATGGTCGGCATTCATTATCAATGTATTCAAACAATTGTCACGGTTTTAAAACATGTTATTTGATATGGTTTTGTACATTTTCAAAAGAACCAACCTCTAGATCAGCCTGTGAAGGATTCTCGTTGACTGGGCACAAGCTGGCTGGTTCATCTGTCTTGGCAGCAGAATTCTCATGTGTCTTCTGCTGGTTTGTGAACCTTGAACTAACAGAGGGATTCTCCATCGCCTCAACATTTTCTTTGTTCTCATTTTTTCTAAGTTTAGGTTCGACAACGCCCAGTGTCTCAACAGTGATGCCACTTCCCACGTTATCGACAAGGCTTTTATCAACAGCTTGGTCACAATCCTGGTCAGATGCAGACATTTGATCACCATCCTTTACTCCTGAAGGAAGATCTTGCAGCTCATTCACTGGTGTCTTGGTGTGGTGCTGCGAGTCAGACTCTACACTTTCACTCATGAACCACTGTGTATTAATAAAGCACAAATATTGGTAAAGCGATCATATATCCAGAGTTGTGTATTTGTGTTCATGAAACCGTGGGTTTTCATTACCAAAATGATGAGCATGATGATCATGATGAGCATGATGAGCACGATGAGCATGAGCATGATGAGCATGATGAGTATGATGAACATGATGAGCTTGATGAGCATGAAGACTGAAAACTCATAGGTAACTGGCAGAAGTTTTAGGATTGCTCGATGAAGCTCACTTATCCCTTCCCCAAAGTGCCTTAGTGGGTCTTTCATTAAAATCCTGAATGTAAAAGATACTACCTAAACAGAAAATAATGTTAAGAACAAATAAATATAACTATCCAATTAGAGACAGAACTATTCCAAAGCTGGCAACTAGCAGGACAAAGTCATAGCTGTAAGAATGGATCTTACTGTTTTTGTACAGAACAGACACACAAAGGCACACAAGGTGACCCACCTCGGTTGGATGTACAAGAAAGAGGGGATTGTTTCTAAAAAAAGCATAGGGATCTTTACAGGGGTCATCATGTAGAGGCCTGCTAGTTCTGAACCACTCTGCAGATTAGCATGAAAATAGTTTAATTAGCCTCACCAAAACCGAGCTTACACAACTTTAAATCACATAATCTACACCATTTAAATACTACGTAACCAAAAACAAGTTTTCCTTTCAAACCTGACTTATATCACAAAATCTCCTCCCACCAAAGTATTGGAAGATACAACATTTACGGTAATACAAAAACATTTTCAGGGTTTGCTGTATTTCAGCTGTGGACCACCTGGTTTACCATTTACAGGGTGAATCACAGAGAGAACAGATTCAAAGATATAGAAACTCTGTATCACTCAATAATCTTTCAAACAAGTGAAGATAACAAATCAATATAACTTAATTAATTTGCATTGCTATGCATTCATAAGTGTTATCCTACCTTTCAAACCATCAGTCCAATCCATTTCTTCTATTCCTTTACATTCTTCATTGAGGCTTACGGTTTCTCTGATGGTGTTTTGATGCTCAACGAAGGCAACCTGAGCAAACATTGAAAGCATTTGACGGTCGAATACCGGATGATAGCTAAACACAAAGCTAGAGAACCAAAGGTACTCTGGTTTACCTGGTAGAGACAGAACCAACTCCAAGGAATACTGACAAGGAAGTAAAAAATCAGCACCCTGATGAATTTCAAGGGCCAAAGGATTAGAGGACCAGAAGACTTCTTCTGGATGCAGATGATGGCTAGCAGAATCAAAACAAGCATCCCGATCTGGAAAAAGAGGGCAGAAATAGCAGGTAAACGAGATGGGGAACATTTATTCTTTAAGACATGAAAAAGACAGATGACAACAACTTTATTTAAATTTGGATTTCAAAGTGGTGTTTTTAAAAACTATATGTTTAGTAACAAAACTCTTCAAATACATTTTAAACAATGTTTTATGTGTAGTTCTTAAAGTAATCCTTAAATTCACTTACAGTTTCCACTTCCTTTTATGCAAAATAAAAATGTGATAGCAGGATTGCTCATTTATTTTTGCTTTATCCATCTCACATTCAACTCTTATTAGCTTCCCTGTCCCTTATAAAGAGAAGCATCCCTGCTCTCCTGCTTCCAGATGATGGACTGAGCAGTGCTCCATGTGATAAATCAAATCAAATCAAATTTGATTTGTATAGCACATTTCAGCAGCAGGGCATTTCAAAGTGATAGTGATAGTGATAGTCCATATGTGGGATATAGCTCCCTCAAGTTATTCCTCACCTGTTTTTCCTTTCTCTTAATAATGTTTATTCACTATTCTTCTCAAATAAACATGCTAATTCCATATGTGTTAGGTTCACCAAGTGGCGCAGAGTTAGAGCAAGTGCACCAGATATAGATCTGGAGACTGCTAACACTAACCTGCCTCTGCAGATCCTCCACATGTTGACTAGTGGATCTCCAGTGTGGCTCAGTCTAAACACAGAGAAAATGAACACTAAGACTCATTTTTAAATTAAAATTTCTGCATACAAAATAGATAGAAACGGACCTTTATCGTCTTTCGCATTGTTTTGGCAACTGAATCATAGTTGACCAAGTCATAAGGGTCTAGCCACTCGTTGTCCATCTGTACACCTGGGAAAAATAGCAGCAATAAAAGCTGGTTGATAATGCAAAAATCCAGTTTTCACAACATAACACTTTCAGCCAACCTTAAATAGACGGAGGACATTAATGTGGCGGGACTTCACAAGACCTCTTACCCAAACCTAAGTATCAATCGAAAGTGAAAGCACGCTCGACGAACTTACTTATCGGGGAAAAAAAGCAGAAGAAAAAACAGAGCGGTATCCAGGGAATACGGTGAGGAGAGACGAATCGTAAAAACCCACGCTGAAATATCGAGATTTAATGACGGCTAAGATATTGCTGTCGACATGCCCGGTCCGGTGTACTAGGTAAATGGACTGCAGGAGTATATGATGAGGAGCCGTCAGATATGGAGTCCTATGCGCTCCGCCTTCTTTAAAATAATCTCGATCAACATTATTTACGGTAAACACTCCCAAATACTTCATTGGTCTGTATAACCCTTTAAGATATAAAGTGCTCAAAATAAGCGAGAAGATAAAAACAAAAGGCTAATGTTTGTTTACAGTACATTTTACTGTTATTTTTTCCAAAGTAATACAATAAAATAAAATAAAATAAAAATTAAGCAGATGCATTTCATTTTCTCCAGATAACTGAAAAGTGAACTTTGCGCTAGTTTCAAATAAAAAGTACAAAAACTTAAAGACATCATTGTGTCACGTGTTGAGGGCTGTTAATTGTTGTAAACAACTTCGTGCCTGTGGTGCTAATGTCAGATAGGTAATATATGAGCAGAATTAGCTTTAATAAATTACATCATAAAATTAATCACATATTTAGACAATATCGATAGGTTGTAAAAGTCGAAACATAACTATGAAGAAAGTTTAGCGTCATCCTCTAAGGACGTAAACAAAATTTAGGATTCCTCACCAAAAATAAGGAATTTCAATTTAATTTAAATTAACAGTAGCCTATGTACCTATAGTCACAGTAAACCATGTGAATAGCAGTATTATAACTCAATAATTGTTTGCTTATTACGTAATAAAATGAGTACTTTTTGTGTCTTGTTGGAGGACAAGAAAATGCATCGCCATGTTTTTGGCGCCTACCGTAATAACCCACGTACACGCGCAGATCAACATGTCGACTGTTACCCACTTGACTATTACAAAAGAGTTTACGCTCAAGGGGCTGAATATAAATATCTATCATCATATATCATCGAACACAAATGTATGTAATCACTATCTGTCGTGACTGTCTGCATCTTTTATAACATAACACAGTTTAATGATCATTTGAGAACTGTATTTTGTATTTAATCTGATTATCGACCTTCCATTAAAGTTTCTTCAATGATTTGAAACATTATAATGTGACAAAAAAGTGAAAACTGAAGAATTCTGTTAGTGATTGTTGTTTTTACAGCATTGCAAACGTCATACTTTTCCAAACCAGACCTTGGTCCTACAGATCTGTCTAAACCAAATACAAAACAAAATGTGAAATTAAAAACAAGAATTTACCAATGACCAATAAAACATTTATTGTCAAATTGTAAATATTTACAAAACATCATGAATGCATTTCCTGTAATTAGGATGAACTGCAGTTCATCTGCTGGGAGGAACAGCATCTTTAAAAAAGATGTACAGGTAACATCAGCATAAACAACACCAGAACAGGTCTAAAGTTTCTAAGGCTTAAATACTCTTTCAGTCATATTTACCTGAAAACAGTATTTAAAAATAAACTCCAGTTCATGTGTTTGTCACAGAGAAGCTTGATGCGTATGTGTAAAAGAGAAGGAGAAAGTTTACGAGTTCAGATTTATTTTCCTCTCTTCCCTTTACCACCTTTAGGCTGTCGTCCTTTTCCTTTTCCCCCTTTTGCTCGCTGTTCTTTTCTCTGCAACCCCCGCATGTCCTTCTTCATGCGTCCGTCCACCACTTTGAAGAGTCCCTTCACTCCACGAGGCCGTCTCACCTTCTTACCAACTCCTTTTTTGGCTACCAAGTACGTTACTTCTCGTTTTTCCTTTTTCACGCCTGCTTTTTTGTAGATACTGACAGAATGAGGAAAAAGAAACTTAGTATAGTATATATATTTTTAAGTTAGCATCAACCAGTAAACGACTGCAGCTCCAGTCTCACAGCTGTCAAAACAAACCTCTTCAGCTGAGCCATCTTCTCTCTTTCAGAAATGTCGGCAGTGTTGACAACAGCCTCGGCCTTCTTCTTGGCTTGCTCCATCTTCTTCAGCATCTAGAGGAATCCAACAGAAACTGGACTTAATCTCTGTCCATTCTCTAAAATACAATAATTTCAAACCTTCTGTATATCTTCAATCTGACCTAGTTTCACAGAGTTTTTCTCTTACCCTTCTCTTCTTCCTGGCCTTCGCTTCAGCCACCCGTTTGATAGGCCGGGCATTGATCTCTTTCCATTTCTGTTTGTATTCCTCCACCATCTCCTTGGTGACAGGCATCGGTCGTTTCCTGTGTTTGCGTTCATCATCCAGGAACCACTCCGGTACTTCCCATGGCTCGTCAGAATTGGCAAACCTGCAAAGCAGAAACAATCAGCAACTATGGACCGACTCAAAATATGCAAATTCATCCAACCCAACAGTGTGGTTCATATTGTGTTTAGTGCATCAAAAAACAACAATAACAATAATAATAGTTTTGTGTATGTTTTGCAGAAAGAAGTATGCGTATTTATGAAGTATGACTTCCAAAAGCAGACATTTACCTGTGGAAGGAGTGGTCAACCAGATCTCTGGCTCTCTTCTTGGATGTAGCGATCTCACAGCCAAGGGCCAGACCCTCTGCGTCCAGGATTCGGGCTTTTTTACCTGAAAACCAAAGTAAACAGTTTTAAGACAAAGTTCAAAAACTATTAAACAAATCCTGCAGTAGGAGAAACCTAAGGTTTCAGCATTTGACTTCTTGAGTCCCAACCAGATAAAATGTTGTTCTTCCCCCCACAAAGCCTACATTTCTCTGTTCTCATGGAGGCTTTTATACTCACTGGTGCTTTCAACAGGAACGACCTGGAAGTTGTCATCTTCAGCCCCTCCTGATGCCCCTCCGGATCCCCTGGCTTGCTTCATTTTTATAATCTCACTGAAACAAAATAAGCGAGACTTGCTTATTAGTGCAGTGTGGCTGCAGCAGCAGTGCTCGACTATTTAAACATTAAATTTAATTCCATTAACTCTGCACATTTTGGAGAAAATACAACAAAGTCAGAGAAAATTAAGTTTTACTTTTCATCATCGCTGCTGTCGTCCGAGTCGCTTTCCTCTGCTGCTTCCTGTGGCAGTTCTGGAGTTTCCACCTCTGCAGGAGAAACTTCCTCTTTTTCTTCCTCGTCTTCTACTTTATCTTCACTCTCTTCTTCAGCTTTCCTCTTTCTCCCTTTCCCTACAAAACCAAAAAAACTGATTTAACAGATTTTCAGAGCGGTAAAATAGTAACCCGTTACATATTTTTTCTGCGTATGTTGTCACAGCAGTTTCGCCAATAGAAAAAGATAACCTGAATAAACACAAACTGTTGTAATTCAGACTAATGTGGCCCTGTGTGAAAAACTAGATATAATAGCTGTTTTTAGCCATTACTAGTAATGAGTCTCTTACATCACAAGAGAAATTTTGACCCATTATTGTTAAAATTGTATCAATTCCACCACTTAAAAAGGTTTTTGAACACGAATGACTAGTTTACAGATGTAATATTGGTGATTAAACAATGCAGTCGAGTTGAGTTGAAAAGTTAACATTGGTGCTAAAGTTAGTAAAGCAAATAAATGTAATGAAGACTGAAATAACTCAAGCTATCTCCATAGTGAAATGTGACCAAAAAGCAAAAACAAAAGAAATCTGCAAACATTTTTCTGAGATATGAAGGATAAGAGACATTGTTTACCTGACTGTTTGCTTTGGAGCCACTCTGTCTGTTTGAGTTCATTCTCTGCATCACCTTCCAGGTCAATTTCTGAAAAGATGCCCTGAAGAGGGAACAAAAACAGAGATGCCAACCGAGATATGATTGAGTGTGAAATAGGTTTAAACATCCAATCAAAGGAATGTGATATGAAGTGAAATACAGAAGGAGCACCTCTGTGCTCTCCTAATTCAACTTGCTGAAGTTGAATTAGGAGAGAATGCATGCATGGACTAACCTTGCTGAACCACATGTTTGTTTCTCGCTCCAACTTTTCGTTCTTTCCTTCCAGTTCCACCAGCAAGCCACCGTCCTGCTCCTCTTCCTCCTCAGCTTCCTCCGTGAACTTCACTCTGAGTAATAATAATAGGAACGGTGATTATTTTCTGTCAAAGCCAAACTATGTTTTAAAAACGTGTCTCAGACACGGCAGAAATAGAAATTAGGGCCGTAAAACATATCTTGAAGATATTGTCAATCTTTACTTATACATGTTTACTAATAAAATATGGATTCCAAAAAACAAACAAGCAAACAAAAAAAAACATTTTGGGGATATAAATACTAGGTATAGGAAAAAAATAATTCAGAACAAATGTCAGTTGCCTACACCTTTCACTGTGGTTTATTGTAGTTTGCATACTAAAACATTTGAAAACTAACATGTATGTATGTATTCCATATTTTTCCTTAAAACTTTGTATTAATCTAAATAACAAAAAATAAATAAATTACATTTGTCTCAGCAGCATCAGGAATAATTGTTGCTTTTCTGTTTTAAACAACTATAATCAGAGTTTTCTTTGAGGTATTTCTATTGAAGATTGTTAAAACATAAAAATAAAATGTTACGACAAAACAGATCTACACAACAAGATGAGAGGTTTTCTAGAAATCAAAGAGTGAGGAGATTAAACATCCATTTCCTTTATAATTTTAGGCTAATAATTTGTTATTAGACTATGTTGCATTGAGTGATTTCCTTGAAGGATAAGTAACTTGTTTATTAATCTAAATCGAAGCTGAAAATATGAGATTTCTTCGTTTCTGGTTGCATCTCCCCTGAAGATGAGGGATCACTGTAACATCTTCTTGTAAGATAAAACCACCACTTACTTCTTCTGTGCTTTCTTTTCCAGCTCTTTCTGTTTCTGTTCCACTTCCTCTAAATCCTCTTCATCCAAATCAGATGCCAGGGAAATTTCATCCACATCTTCGTCCTGATCTGAAAGGTGGATGTCATCGTCTCCGTCTCCCAGATCACCTGCAGCCTCCATGTCCCCTTTGGTGATATCAGTCAGCACCTGAAGGAAGAATATCAAACAAGGTTTCAATTCAACTAGAAAAACACGATCACACTTCAATGTGGAAATGAGAACACGAGCTGACAATGACACAGGCTCATTAGTGTTCTTAATTGTGTTTGATCATAACCTGCTGCTTCTTGAGAGAAGATAAGGAAAACAAGGATGAGTCGGTGGTGCTGGCGATGGAGACACCCGGCAGGTCCATCTTCAGCTCCACTCTCTCCCTCTGCTTCCTCCTCTCCTTCAGCAGCTTCCTCTTCTTCCTGATGAAGCACCAAAGCTCAAGATATATACACACATCATAACAATAAAGCAAAATATATTGAGGTTAAGCTGCACCTGAAACATAAGAACTAACCGTTTGAGCTCAGCCACTTCCTGAGCTTTTAGATCAGCCAGTTTTCTCTCCATTTCATCTTCCTCGTCATCATCACCTTTTTTCTCATCATCCTCTTTTGCCTTGTTCTTGTCGACTTTATCCTTCTTCTTCTTTACATCAGATTCATCTCCTGAGTTGATGCCCTCCTCATCTGAGCTTAAACTACAAACAAGGCAGAGGGTTTATAAGTCCTCTTCATTGAAACTTCATTTTGTGGTTTTAAAAGAGTAAATGTGTTTACTTGATCTCCTGGTCAAGTTGCTTGGCCTCTTCCTTCAGTTTCTTTGCTAGATATCTTCTAAGTTTTGCTCTCCAACTCAGCAACAAACTTTATGAAGGCAAAATAGGAAAAAACAACACCTATATAAGCTTACAGTAATGACACGTCTTGAAATCAAATGCTTCAATGTGAAAGCAGAGGAAAATTAAGCTGCATTATTATGTATTTTAATAGAAGTATGCATGTGTAGCTAGCTAAAATTAATGTGAAGAAGTGCAATAAGCACCAAAACTTGGCTGTGTCTTGGGCTGAGTTATTTTAGACACTTAGGTGTTGAACTTTGGTCCCATTCTTTAATTGTAAAAACTCATGTTCCTTTGGTAAATTTATTCTAAAGTTTATTTTATATGTATTTCAAAGAACTAAAAAGTGTTAATCTTAATCTTAACTTCAATAGTTGAATCAAAATCACTCAAAAAAAGACAAAATAAAATGACCTACCGAAGTTCTTTGCGCCCCAGGACTTTGATGTCCTGACAGCACTCCTTTATTTCATTGGTGGTGGCCGAGTGAGATTCCAAGAGCGGATTGTCAAATGTGACCTGAAAGAATGGAAGAAAGCGTTAAAATAGATATTTCATGCTATAGCAGACATTAATAAGACCTTTCTAGTTTTTCCTGATAACTCCTGAGATACTTTACATTAGAGCTGTCTGAACAATTAACTGCAAAATGCATTTATTACAAATATGTTCCCACAAGTATAATATAAGCAATGAGGTTGGCTTTTGATTTACAGAGTCATAAAGGCTGTTTGAAAGCTTCTTTACCATCTGGGGCCACATAGAGCAGCTCGGTTTTATAATTTAAAACACTTGAGGTTTGTTAAATCTGGACAGGATGATTTGACACCAAATAAATACCTTCAATGTGTTAGTAAAAATCTACATATAAAAAAACTTCAGGATCAAAAACAAAAATAGTTTAACAAGCACCAATCCAGTTTAAAACCCTGAGATGAAATCAAAAGGCACCGACAGGTGTGCTATTATCTTTTTAGTGTCTTTTGAACACCTGAATAATCTTAACTTCAGACTATAATGTTGCAAATCAAAGATAAGAATTTATTATTTTTAAATCTCAATTAACTTAAATTTCAGATTTCTATTGATTAGCAAACTACAAAAGTAAAGATGTATGGAAACATGTTTCTATTCTTAACCAGAAAGGCAAATAATTCATAATTTATCATTTTACGAACTTTTAAAAACTGTTTTGATATTTTGTTTAAAAAGAAAAAAAGCAACAATGCCAACAATGAGCAAATTTCAGCTATGTTTGCTTAAAATTATTCTTCTACAGAAGAATTAAAAAAGGAACAGGTTTGTTTAAAGGTTAATAGCAACAATCTTACCTCGCTGGCTTTTGCCAGAAAGTCGACAGGGTTTTCAGCCTTTAGAAAAGCCGTCACTGTAAAACTGTGGTACAGCGTCAAATCACCATCAGTGTATCCCTCCGCCTACAACGCACACATCTGCTTGGTCAATGGCAGGTCAAATACCTGGGATCTTTGCTTCCCAGTACATTTCTAACATAACTTAACATGTCATCTACATCAAGATCAGGACATATTTTTAATGTGCCATGTATATATTTACACACATGAAGCTATTATAAGGAGGTGAATTGTGCTTGCCTTTGGCTTCTTAACAGCGACGAGCTCCTTCACAGTTTTGGCCTGCACCTCCACCTCTTTGAAGGCGTGCTTGGGGTCAAAGAATTTACTGTCGATTTTGTCTGGGGCGACGTAACCTATTCAACACAACAAGAGCTTGTTTTAGATATGCAGAAATGCTTTTACATGCACAGTTATCCAAAAAATGAAATAAAAAATAAAAAAACACCTTGAATTTTAAATTAGTTAATGTTAGCATGTCAATGTTTAAACTGTTTTTTTTTTTCTTAATCTCAGGGTAAAAAGAAATTTACTTACAGGTAAGCACCAAAAATTTACCTTGCTAATATGAACAAAAAAAAATAGTTTTTCAACTGAGAAAAACACTGGACAGCATTTATAATTAATGCTTCCCTTCTTATCTGAAAAAAACTTCTGAGATGTTTCTTCTAACCATTGACTAGTTGTTGTTTTTTTATTTCCTCTATTTATAGACTACATCAGAATGACTGAAAAGGTTGTCATGGTATGTCCTAACCTTTCAAATGACTAAATATATTAAAATCAGAACACACGTTTCAGTCACATATGTAGCTGTCATCTACCTTGACAGACGACAAAGATTTCTGCCGACTCATTTCTGGATGCTTGAGGCTTAGTGGCCTGCACCTTCTTGAAGAACTGCTGGAAGATCCACAGGAGCGGCTGGTAGTCTTTGGAGCGGAAAACCTTTGTGATGAAAGTGCCGCCTTTGGTCAGAAACTCACAGGCCAGCTTCAGAGCCATGAGGGTCAGGTGAGCTGAGGAGGAAAAGGAGAGATTTTTAAATCTAGTTCAAAAGCAGAAATGAACAATTTAATCAAAGTTTTTTGTTTATCTTACCTTGGGAAAAGGCATCGTGCTGCCAGTTGGTTCCCACATTTGGGGCTCCGTCGTTTAACACCACATCCGCTTTCCAAGTTTGAAGCTCCTTACGTAGAGCCTGATTGGGAAACAGAAAACATCTCAGACAAACTCCACTCTGTAACACTGTAGGGCAGTTTTGAAGTGAACTCCTTGTTTAGTAGAAAAAGAATTGAGTGGGATTCACACCTGTCTGCACTTCTCAGTTGTGATGTCTTCTTGCAGAGTCACCACGTTGGGAATGGGCTTAATGGGGACCAAATCGACACCTGACAGGAACACAATTTTAGTTGTCATACCAACCACACAGATCATTCAATTCAATATCTGTGTTTTAACACTTTACTCACCAATGATGAGACTTGAAACAGGCATAAACTTTGATGCTACTTGCAACCTGGAAAAGACATTTCCAATCATAATTAGATTATTCAGCATTCTTTATTTTACCAAATGCAAATTTATGCCATTATTTAAAAGGTTTCTGTACAAAAGTCCAACAGTCTTCATTTCAAGCTTACATTTTACATACATGATCTTAATATCATTGAAATGTTTTTTAAAACGATTTGTTTTGACATACAACTCTAGAGAAATTCTACTCAAATGCCTAAATTTTGTACTTTGCTCTCTTAAATCACAAAATCTTTGCGATGCCAGGGATCGTTCTGGTCTGCACACTCTGTCTGCAGATATTGTAATGTTAGAGATACAAGTAGTCAGGCTGCTCACCATCCTCCAGGAGCAGCGCACAAATCCACCAGAGCCCTCGCTTTCTGCAGAAACTGGAACTTACGGTTCAACTGGATGAGTTTGAAGGAAGACCGAGACCGATAACCTGAAGACAACGGAAAACGAACCTTATGTAACAATAAAATCTTCTAAAATCTAAAGCTTAACCAAGAGCTAATGCTAACACCGACCACTGAGTCTCTGCCTCTGGTGTTTTCATTACGGTACCTGTTTCTTTCGCCAGATGGTAGAATTTATCTTTCCTCGTCTTTCCTACTTTTAGCTTCTTCCCCATCTTTATCCTGGTTTGTTAAATCTGGACTACGGTGCTGAAAAGTCACAACTGTCCCAATCTCATAAAAACAACACGTGTGAGTGTCTCGGCGCAGATATTTGACGTCACGCTGTCTCTTCTTCCTCTGTTTCTGGTGTTGTCATGTCGTTCAGAGAAGATGGCACCACCTGCTGTCAGCTGTGTATAGTGCAACCCGACCTCTATAAAAAGCGCTTACTGTTCTTAACGTTTCTGTATTTGTGCCAAAACAGTTGACTACATCCGGTGGTGGGATGTACTTAAGTACGTTTTTCATGTATTTGTACTTTACTTAAGTAGATTTAAACGTGCATACTTTCGACTTTTACTCGACTACATCATACTTTTACAGTATGTGTACTTTATATTTATTTCTATAAAGTGTTGCGTTACACGTTACATCCAAGTCGCATTGCGCTTTTTTGATTTGTTCGTTAAAATGTGAAGTTCAGAGGCGTAACGTAGCGTTGGAAAATCCAAACAATAACGTGACTTACTAATTACGTGTTTCGGGTAACCATCGCCTCCCCCATTCGCAGGCGGCACTCCAATACAGGTGCAGTGGTTTTCAGTGAGTGGGAAAAGATGTCTGTCTAATCGTCAGTAGGAAATCTCTCTGACTTGTCCAAAAGAGCCTTTTCAATCATTTCAGATGTCCAGTGACATTCTTCCAAACGCTTCCATACCATTCTGACTGACGTGATGCTGTTTTTTCACTTTTCTGTCCCCATACACGTGAATGAGTTGCACAAAAATTATCATCAGTTCATTTTTGTTTTCACATTCTTTTATTACAGTTGCGTGAACGTAGGGGGACAACAGCCTGCAGTGCAGATCTCAGTGTTCAGAAAGGCCTGTTTCTGGACCGTGTGTTGATCAGTCCCAGGACAGAGAAGGCACTGGCTGCTGCCGTCACCAGACTGATGGCCCCCATGGCCCTGGAAGCCTGCAGAGACAAGGAAGAGCACAGGACGTGGACTCAGCGTGGCCAAACTCACACTTTATTTTGAATTAGTAGTACCGCATATTCTGTCCCCATACACATAGAGCTATGTGAAGTGATGGATAGCTAAACGATTGTCCTTAGTATTGTAACAATTCAGAACAACTCAGACGTGAAAGTAAAGTTGACATCAGCTTGTCTTCATCTTCATTAATCATTTTTCCAGGACAAATTTGTGAAACTGTAAATAAAAACATAAAAATGAACCCATAATATTACACAAGTAATTGCCTTACATGATTATTATCTATACTACTTGTGCTTAAATGAAACTAAAACAATCATTTGTAAAACTTACTCAAACTAAAATAAAGAGAAACAATGTACATCAATTCTGTGGAAGTAATATAAAATGTAAACTTACAAACACATGGATAATGTCCAGCTCTTCCCTGCATGCTTATAAACAAAATGGCTGACCTCTCCACTTGATTACAAAACCCAATTACTTTCTTCCAAAAGATGCCTTGATAAACTTTTTTTTCAGGATTTTTTAAAGATCTTTCTCCCCCTTTTGTCTGTCTACCTCCTTCAGTTTTTTAAGCCCATGCTGCACAATACAACATCATATCATTTACTGTAATAAAAATGAGTGCGAAGTTCAGAAGAGAAATCTAAAAGACCCTCAGATCCCCTAACAATTTGATCAAGATCAATTTAGAAAATTTCTTGGGAACTTTTTTCACAGTATCTCAATTTGAGGAAATACAACCATTGTCAATGTTTAGAGAGTCACAAACATATTTCTTGTAAAAAAATTAAAAAATGAAGAATGGCCATAAGACGAAACTATTCATCAGGCATTGTCTAAGGAGTTAAATGTGTCAATGATGCTCTGATGGCACATTAGAAAAAAGCAAAGCAAACAGTCATGGACCTGCTCAGAAACCCCTTCCCCGTAGCGTAGAAGGGTCACAAAGTGCTCGCAGTTGCTCCCCAGCAGATCATAGGACACCTCCTGGTCGATGAGGACTTCAGCTCGCTGGATGATCTCATGGACAGGCAGAGGTGTGTGGTTGTCATCATACTTGTTGTTGATGCGGTACGAATCATTTCCCACCACCTCTTTCAGCAGCTGCATGCGCACCACGGCCTTCCTGCTGAACACAGACTTGACGCTGGACATGGCAGCTGCCTGGCTCTCATCTGTGTGAGACACCATTTTTTATCATTAAAAGTAAAAAATGGAGAAATCTTTGTTACAGTTATCAAAACGTCAGTGAGTTTTGAACCTCATATCTCAAGATAGAAAAAAAAGCACTTCTTGTAGTTTGAAAAAGCAACTTAAAAGGAAAACATAGGATGACGACGGTTGTTTTCCATTACAATGGAGACGAAAAGATTGGATATTGCTTTGGGATAATATTTAACAAGTATCCACAATAAGCAGAAACTTTTTTCTTTTTTTTTTCAAAAGTGCGAAGTGGATTTAATTCCTGGATCTGTTATTTATAGTAGAAACTTTCACCATAATTTGACTTTCGGTTTGCTACCTTCTCTGCATTTCTGAATTTCTTATTTTTAAAATAGCTCAAACTCTATCACATAGAGTGCAGATATGTTCACATCTTGCAGAAGATTTTTTTTTGTAAATTACTGCATTGTAGCTCTGACTGTATGTTTGCATTCCTGCAGGAATGCCCTAGGTTTCTATTCTTTTGCATCCATTTTCGTAGCTCTGCCCCCAGGCTGAATATCAACTTTTAGCTAAGCCATGACAGACCCTGCTTTACATCTGTTGAGTGCATGTAATGCAGAGGAACTCTACTGCTGGAAGCAGGTGTTTCATATTTGAGGGACAAAGGGCAGAGTTTTACTCAGGTTAGCTATGGGAACACTGGGATTTGTCTCTGTCTACTGACCAACAGGAGTTAAGTTGACGATGTAACCATCTCCCAGGTAGAGAGCCCAGTGCTGGTATGCTGGTCTGAATATTTCAATGAGGTCACCAGGTTGAGGGTCAGCAGAAGGCTCAGAAAGCTCAAGGTCATTAGAGGCCATCTAATACACAGAGCAAAAAAGACAATTATTTTCACAAATTACCCTTTTGTGTCATAAAAAACTGTTTTTGGTAAATAAAACAACTAGAACAGGGGTCGGCAACCTTTACTATCAAAAGAGCCATTTTGCCCCCTCCTTCACAAAAGAAAAGTAGTCTAGATCCGCAAAACGTGACAGCTTATAAACGTTTAAAAGTTTTAATTTTTTATAATATTTTATTTTTTACCTGTTACCAACAAAAGTGCACCATGCATGAGTAGGCCTATTCTGAAATTAATTAAACACTGAACTATGCAAGCCTATTTGAGTTCTTCCCATATTTGTTTAAAATGAAAATAAAAACTAGCACACTTTAGTATAAATAAAACACAAAAACACAGCTTAGCTGCTTAAAAAAAATTACATAAAATTAGGAACGTTTGTGACGAGTCCAGTTCAGTGTGCTGTCATCCTCGATTGGGTAATTTTCATGGCCTGCAATTAACCAAACACCTGATTATATATATATAAAAAAATAATTACATGAGCTACAGGTCTGAAATATTTTTTTTTCTGAAAAATAATAGCCTATTAAATGCTAGTGTTCTCACCTGTTTAATGTGATTTTTGTTCCTGAAGCCTGTATGTCAGGGTTGTAAGATGTGACTCCAGACAGGAAAGGCTCTCATTTGAGAGGCGGAAGCCATATTTGGACTTTTTAATGTTCATACTTGAGAAAACTTGCTAGCATAAGTATGTTGACCCAAAGATGGACAGGACTCCAAATGCATACTTTTTCATGTTTACATCTGTTGAGTCTACTTAATGCAGAGGAACTTTACTGTTAGAAGCAGGTTTTCCATCATATTTCCATTGAGGGACAAAGAGTTTTACTCAGGTTAGCTATGGGAACACTGGGATTTGTCTCTGTCTACTGACCAACAGGAGTTAAGTTGACGATGTAACCATCTCCCAGGTAGAGAGCCCAGTGCTGGTATGCTGGTCTGAATATTTCAATGAGGTCACCAGGTTGAGGGTCAGCAGAAGGCTCAGAAA
>CAEGAE010038258.1:0-111121 GCA_903067095.1 Girardinus metallicus
TATTATATATATACTGTATATGGGAATTCCTCCTGAATGGTGTCATCGTGAGCGCTCTTCCCATCAACAGCAGTGCTGCCTCTTCCAATTAACCTGCTTTTGGTCTCTTAGCATGAAAAATGTACTGTTTTAAGTAATCCTTGTTTGTCTTCACCATAATTGATTGGGTAATCCTGGTTTAACATGCACTAAAGCCAGTGCTTAAGAAACTATTAGAAGCTTAAAGAGGCAGGATCCGTCTAAAGTTGCCTGCTAGATCTGCATTTGTGTGCCAAAAGGTTGGAGTTATTTGCTTGCCCCTTGTTTTGTGACCCACTTTACATCCAATCTTGTCCTCCGTTTGTTTTAATGTTCAACATGCTTCTTTATTTGCTCATATGGTCATGTGCCAAGGCTGTACCAAGGTTTATCCGCTGATCTTCGTTGGTAAATCTCCTGGCCTTCTTCCATTAACCTGGTGACATGGTTCTGGAGGTGTTCAGGCCAGCTTCACCCACAGCCACAGCCCAACTTTACAGATGGAGTGCCAAAAAGTCACCTTAACATAAGTCACGCCAATTTTCCCCTCAACGTCACATCTCTGTCACAAATCAACGCAAAACTATCTGCATCAAGAAAGGATATTCTAAAGTGCTGGAGCAAGAGAGAGGCAGACTTACTAAGCATGGGGTCATAATACAATCTAAGTGGCCTTAGGATCAAGCGGCAAGTGTGAACGTTGGTGCGCACACATGGCAAGCTGACAAGGGGAAGGCTAATTCCTGCTCCTCCTCCTGCTCTGGCTGCTGTGGTTTGTACATGACGCATTAGAAGGTAGGGAGGTCTTTCTTTTTCTTCGTGTCTCACACACACACGCATCGTGGAAAGAAGAGAAGGAGAATAATCCCCACCAAGACCTCTGCCCTAATGGGGCCCACTACTGTAATTACAAGGCACAGATTTCGGATCAGGCACTTAAGTAGCCAGTGAAGAGTGCCCAGAAAACAAAAAGCTCTGTAATTATCGTCTGCCTCGTCTCTCCACAGAGCAACTGCAGTTACCTGTCACGCTGCTGTTTTGTCAAGAGTTCGTTGTTTCTTGGATTCTCCCTAATCCATGTCTGGAAGCAGCCCTGGCTATGCGCCTGTCTGTGCAAGATGCACATTTCGACTCACGAGGGCGAGTGACGACATGGCACAAAAAGATAGCAGAAACCTGAGTCCTCAAAGCCCCACAAGTCATGAATGCATTTTTTTACAAGAGGAGAGAGGGAAAAAAGGAGGGGGAGTGTTCAGTTTGCTTGAGACAAAAGAGCCATTGTGCAATGAAACTTTATATACATATTAGAAACTCGAAACCCTTAGACTCTGCAAGCAGGATTCTTGTAACTGTGAACGAGATAACATTACCCACCATTCTATCGTTATGTCCACAAAAAAAGAAAGAAAAAGCCTACCCTGTTTTCTGCAAGGATCCTATTTTGTGCAATGGGTTCCTGGTTTTTTTCTCTGTTTTTTGCAGGGTCATCTAATATCAGTGATAAGAGAGCTGTGGTCTCCAGGCAGTTTTGTGGCCCATTAAGTAACACATTCCCCAGGAGGAGTAGGGCAGGAGGCACAGCTTGTCGACAGAGATTTGGACTCTGCATTCTCTTAGCTTGCAGTCACCATCTGCCCAGCCTCTCAGGTGTAACACAAGGAATTTTATGCCCATTCCTATATTTGCTTGCCCACCTGCTTCAACTCAGAAGGCATTCTGTGCATACTTTCAACACAACGTAACCCGATAAGAATGTTTTTTTTTTTTTTTTCTTCATCCATTTCAAGTTAGGACACTGCTCCTTTTTTACCTGTAAAAGTTTAGAAAAAGAATAACCTATCAACATGTATTTATTTTTTACTAAAAGTCAGAACCTGTAATGGAAACAACAACCCCTATTTCTGCAAACATATACACAATTGAGATCAGGTAAGCAGTACATAATATGCAAACCTAATGGAAATCCAAAAGTTATAACAACTGACTAATAATATGTAATTTAGGCTACAAAGCACTGAGTGTGATTCACTATAGAAAAACATTACCCTGATTAATGTTTAGCCCACAAGGGTAATTTCATTACTGAAATTAGACATGGGCTTTGAGTAGAATTTTCCACAAGTGCAAGGGTAGATGATGCAGATTAACAGAACTACCCGGTATTGTTTAACTGTTCATTTTATAGTATCTTGTCTTATATGCTGTTTTTCCATAACGTGAATCAAAGCCTTAGACGTTAGTCTATAGAAAAGGTTTCCCAGTTTGACAAGTTAAGCTAAAACAATGGGAATCAAAGACATTTTAAAATTACTTGGAGTAGAACATGTAGGGTGTCAGAAGACACTTCTAAGCACCACCACACAAAGTGTATATTACAAGGACTTCATAGGTTTGCTGTATTTAGTATGTTTACTTGAAGGATTGAATGTAACTGTGTATTTAGATTTTACTTAGCAGTCTAAATTTCCCAGTTACAAGTTGGAAAAATAGACAGAAAGTCCCCTGAATTCTAAACTTCAAGTGGAAAAATGGAAGGTTTCTCATCCACTGCAAACTTCAAAATCCAATACGGCTTCAGCTTTTTAAAAACAAGGTCAAAGTTGCAGTATTAACCAGCTTATTTCAACACTGTATGGTTTGAGTCTCACACAGTGTAATACAACATCTCTTAGAGAATACATTCAAAAAATTGGAAAGAAATACACTCTCTTTAGCTATTGCCAAGAGTAGTTACTGCAGTCATTACCATATCCTGTAGGTTTGCTGACCTAAAACTGGAACATGAATAAGTTGGGTTTGGTGCTGTGCTCAGATTCCTGCTCTGGCTTTAGTAGTAAATAAACTACAATAGCGCATGTTCTCAGTTCACATTTCTGTCATAATTTATACTGGGAGTTCTCAAAATGTTTACACTGCACTAAGAAGTTTCTAATGAAGTAAATATCATTGCATTTGGACAAGTCCTTTCTCTGGCTTGTATTAAGCTTTGTATTTACCTTGTACATAGATGATTGATGCAAAAACAATTCCGACTACAAGTAAAAGCTACCCATGAACTTTCAGTGGTGCTTGTAGCATGAATTTTGACCATGTTTTGATAGTATTGTTTGGATCTTTGTCAACAACAAATCACACAAACCTTTAGACAGAGACAGACAGAGTGACTAAAACTGTGATACTTTAGATTTCAACTCTGGCTCACTTTTTACATCATAAAAATATATTGTAGAGTGTTTGGACAGGCGACAACTTCCATTTTTACAAGTTCTATTAATACAGTCTTGATGTGGATGATTCATTGTGAACTGGAACATTTTTCCACAAATACATACCACAAAAAAATTATGAAGCAACACACACTTATCTGTTTCAAAACTTTAGTGTACCCAGCTGAACTTGTCATTTCTTTAAACCTTCAGTCTGTTTTTGCTGTGGTTGCCAGGAAAAAGTACCGTAAAAAGAACATTGTTGAATAGAGAACTAAGCACCACTTTATCATTTAGGGGCCTCAGTGGTTTTGCATGAAGTTAGATTAGGTGACGTCCAGTCAAATGATGCAACTGGCGCCAAATCCAGTGACCCTTTGTTGCAGCCCTTTGCCATGAAAAGATCGTATCAAAGTGTGGAAGTCCCAAAGATACAGGGGACTCAATACCAACAGTGCCTCTGTCTTATCTCTTACTTTATGCTTAGGCAGGACTTGCTTCACAGAGACTTTTCTGGTTGAACTCAAGTAAGTATCAAGCCTAGTTTGCTGTGGTTATCTCAGGCCCAGCAAGACTAAAGAGAAAACAGGGTCCTAAGTTAGTTTTAATAGGCACATTATTTCTACCCCTGACACCCACACAGCCTCCAATCTCAGCCACTGGCTGTTTGAAGTTGGTAACAGCTGTAGTGGTTCCAGCCTTTATTTAGAGGTCAGCAAGCTGACTTCAGTTAAAAGGAGAAATGGACTAAAGGGGTGAGAGAGAAAGAAAGAAGGCAGTAGGAGGAGAAATAAAGAACGGAGAGCGAGTGAGAGGTGAAAGGAGGAGTTAAAAAAAGAAAGAGTTACTAGTGTGGCGAGGGATTAGCTGAGGGAGAGGTTAAAAGTTTGTGGAGCTGCATCTGGCCTCCTGCCTGCTCTGTTGTTTATTGCCGCCGGCGTGAAGATCTGGTGCCAACATTAACCGCACCTGAACCACACTACGGCACACACAAACACATAAACACACACACAGGGACAAAACAGGAAAAGGCTTGCATGTGCACTGCTTGCACTTTACACCAGTGTTTTGGCAAGATTTAACAGTGTACCAGCTTTTTTAAAAAAAAAAAAACTTTCTTCATCAGAGTGTGTGCAATTGTTTGTGTGCGTGTGCATGTAAGTGTACATGTGCTCCACTAGCAAATGCCTCGTCATGTCTTCTCACATGTTGATCCTCTGTTAGTTTTATTCACTTCCCATCTTTGTGCTGTGTCAATGTGGATGGCTGCCAAGCCCGTCTCAGCTAATTCTTCCTGAGTCACTTAAAACCTTCCTTGACAATGTTCCACCTCTGCTAAAACTTCCACATGCTCAACAAACACAAGAAAGAAAATCCTCGTTTTAGGAGTATTGTGTGCCATCATCTTGTAATCCAACACAGACTAGAACAGGAACGTGCATGGGGGTCATTGTGAGCTGAAATTATGCACAATGATGCCACCCACAACAAACCCATAAGACAGACCCTTCTCTGTTCAACTTCTCTCTTTCACTGGAATTTCCCATAATATAGTGCCAGTTTACACATTACAGCACGTGCAATAAAGACGTGCATGTGCGCACACACACACAAAAGTGCAGTACAGAAAGAGCTCGGAGGTGTAAAGATTTTTCAGAAATAGAGGCTGGCAGCCAGTAAGACCAGAAAACCAGAACTGATATTGTTCTACTCTCCACTTTATCTTCTCTGCTGAACTCAGTCCTTGTCTTCTAAACTTCAGGACTGGAATGTTGCAGCAGGTCATGTTCACAAGCACATCAAAAGCGATTAGGGGCAAGCCCCATGGATTAAGATGAGTGTGTAGACCTTCACATCTTAGGCTAACCTCTCCAAAGCACTTGGCTTCCTCCTGCCACAACAGTATCCAAGTTCATTTTGGCCTGACACAGGCCCCTCCTTTGCTTGTGGAAGTAATACCAGATTACAGAGCAACTGTTGTTAAATGTTGATATAATGTGTTTTTCTTGTTCTTTTCCCCCCTCTCACTGTTTGCACAGCTGTTCTCTAACAGCAGGTCATCTCACGGTTCTTCTCTTGTATGGCTTACTTTGGGCAAAACTGACATATCACTTCAGTTTAATACGCTTGGACAACATTGATGGCTGTGAGAGGAAACATTTTTGATGAAAGAAAGTGTGGAATTTAAGTTATACATGCGTATCTAGCACACATTAGCTTATAAGTTAACTTATTTTCTTCCAAAATAGTGCTTTGAGAGTTAACTTATCGCTCTGACTCAGGTGTACAGGACAAGTCCAGACAGGCGACTGGCAATTCAGAACACACCAAAAGGGATCTCCACAGCCCACAAAAATGGTGATATTTCACTGGAGCAAGAAGGTCTAACCAAACAAAGTGAGAAGAGAAAAGAAAAACACCTCCTTGACAGCATTTTTGTCTTTGTTGAATCAAAGCAGGAGATGATAAAAGAAACACCCAACAAAACAACCATTCATAAAAAAATAAAAAATACCACACTTGGGTGCCTGTGGCGAACAAGGGAGGGGAACAGACTGAGGAATGGCTTCATGGGTCAGTTAGTGAACAAAGCAAAAGGTAGATTTACACAGCATTTTAACAGAAGCCTGTGCTCTATCTGTCTTACTCCCCGCCCCACCTTCCCTCTCTCTTTATGTGTACATGTGAGGAACCAGCAGGCTGGAAGCTCTCCCAGGACCCAGATGCGCTCTGTCAACACCGAGATTCCAGAGAGGAAGCAGGGCTTTACAGCAGCAAGCAGCGCACACACACACAGCCAGAACTTGCAAAGACCGGGAGCCAGGAGAGAACAACCTGCTCCATGTAAACACAGACCTCCCTGTCCTCTGCCTGAGCCACTGGTTCTGCTTCCTCACCCCGAATGGAGCAAGCTGCAGCAGCAGCAACATAATCCTGGTGGTGGTGTAGTGAGCCACAGAGTTCCTCCTGGCTCGCTGGGCCCCTTCTCTGCCTGCCACCGTCAAGAGGTAAATAGCTATTGGCTGCTCAATAAGTGGCTTCAGTGTGTTGGAGTAAGGGGCCTTTTTTCCTCCACACTCTCCCAGACTTGACAAGCATGTATTGACAGAGCAGTTACACACTAACCCGTTGGGGGAAATCCTCCACATTGTGCCCCAGGCAGCTGATAAATGGAACTCATACAGTACCTGTAAGCATGATCTTCTAGGCATGGGCCTGGAAAGGTGATTTCGCATACAAGCAGCTCAATTTTACAATACTAATGCAGACACATAAGGAAAATGGGGGTTTTAAGACACATAATGTGATGACCAATAGAATGGAGGGAAATGGGAAAGAAGAGAAAGCATCACACCAAAGAATGTTGATGTTTCTAACACTGATATTCTGGTATAATGTTTCAGCAAAAATGATTAATGAAAACTATGAACAGAGTCCAATATATGCAATGTGTTACAGTTACCTAAATACTAGTAGTACAAGTTTGGAAACTGCCGTTTCAAATGAATATGAGAATCACATGGACAGCAAGAGTCACTACTGTCCATGAAAGAAGCCTGGTCAGACAGGTGGCGTCAGCACTGAAGCCACCAACATCGAGGTGGTCCCAAGTCCCCTCCTTCCCTTCAACTCCCTTTCATGTTCGACCCACTGCTGATAAATAGCTACGAGTGCAGCACTTGCTTTCACTTTGTGATATGATGTCAGTAACCTTCATTGATCTGTTGGAGGGTAGGCATGCCTTATCGCTGCTTCTCCCCTTGTGATATACTGTGATCCAGGACCTTGACTGCTTTTTAATACACTGCACTTTAGGTAACCGTGTCGCAGGCTAACCACCTCAGCGACTAACACCTGAGGCCATATTTTACGGCAGCACTGAGATGGCCACACAGATTATGGAGAAACTAACTATGGAAGAGCTTGCCAGCCAAACGAGCACACTGGCTAAAGCAGAAAAGCAGAGTTGTGAGGAATTTTCTGGTTTGATCATGTATAATGGTAGATCTTTATGGGCAAGGAAGAGTATACAGAAGAAAGTACGACTGAAAAGTCGGACTCTAAAAAAGATACCTTGTAAAACAGAGTATGATATTCCTCATCAACGAGATCAACCCATTGCATTTGCCCCTAAATCTTTACAATCCTCTCTTGCTTCCAGTTGGATCCTTTCAATCCTGTGGCTTTGTTCAAGGAACTACCAGTGCTGTGTTTTTAAGTCTAATCAAGCACCTCTGTCAGAACATAGAGCATGTGTGTTGACAGAGCACAATACTCTATGCAGGATTGAATTAGTGCTGACAGATACTTCCTCCCACCAGATTTATACATGTACCTACTTAGAGACAACGACTGAGCTGATTGGCAAGAGTTTCATCCACATTATATGAACCCTTTAGCAAACAAAATAACAAAACAGTTGCCATGTATCATACTGAGCAATGATCAGTTTGGTGTAGGGTGGATTACAATTACAAAATCAGGGCAGTGATTATGGTAATTAAGGAAAAATGTGTGCAAGCTCAAAGTCATTCATATCTAAGTTATTTATCCAATATAATTAATACACACCGAAGCACAGTCCAGCCAACAAAAACACCCATGTATACAGATTGGAGAAGGCTGCAGATAAAGAAGACTGGGTGACTAGCAAGAGAATTATCCCAACTATTGATTTTAGCTGTTGGGTATTACAGAAGGAAACAGCGGGTTTATCAGGCCAAGATCCCTCTGCACTTTTACTAACTAAACGAGTATTTTCCGGGCTTATCAGGCAAACAGCCTATTACTGATGTTCTCAGCCTCCCCCACAAGCAGACAAAGGGAGACGTTGGCCACTATTATGTAGCCATTGCATGAGTTGGATTATGTCACACTTTTGGAGACCTGCTATACTTATTCAGCCAATCACAAAACCAGAAATATGCATAACATAGTCTCCTTTAACATGACACCCCTCAGGGGTATTGCACACTTTATTATATTTATGTATATTTACAGTTATCTGCTAATGGACTTGTGACCTCCTCAACAATCTGCTCTCCATCTTGCTCTTCCACTATCTCTCTGTATCTTTCTCTGGGTCAATGTCATTTTTATGGCTTCTGTATATGAGAAATACAGGCAGAGATAATGGGAAGTGCTATAATCCCTGAGTGGAGCCTAATTCTAGTCTTAATCACAAAGCATAAAAAGTATATGTTTTAATTAGGGTCTACAAAGATACCTGTGGAGGTTCCTCTAATGATGTCTTATCTATGTTCTAGAAATACAGGCTGCTCTGTATCTGCTGGCGTGAATTGAAACTTCACTTGTTGTTTTAATCTGAAATTATACTCAGGCATTTTGAATGAATACAGATTTCCCAATATTAATAATGAACAAGAACCGAGACAGAAAATCTCCCCTCAGCAATTACTGTGGAAATCCATAAACTGATCAATGCACAATCCCAAGGATTGTCTTAATACATATAAAATATGGACAATACTATATGCTTGTACGAATGTCCGTGAATGTATTCTGCTGTAAAACGATCTCAAGGAGATGAGATTATAATTGAAAAAAATAAAACACAAGGTTTCATGATTTGCATTTCTTATCGCAGACAAAGAGTGGGCAGAAAAAGGGTTATTGACAAACTGCAAAACAGAACAAAGTCATAAAGAAATGAAACAACATCCTAGTGGATCAACCTAATTAAAAATACATCATGGATTTATATGACATTTTGGAAAATTGTAAATACTATGTTGGTCCCGCTTAAACTACCAGAACAACATTTATCTAGTGAGTGTGAACAAAGTTGTCATGGTCGATTCTACAGGGGATTTCATGAGGAAACCATCAGCTTTACTAGTGAGGAGTGGCACTCATTGTGTCACTGGAGGACGATGGAGATCCAAGTTCAAACTTGGCATCGTCAAAGGGGGGGCGCTTAACTGCCAACTGGCCTGCCTTTATGTCTCCAAGTCAGCCCTGTAATTTGCTTGGAGCGGAGATAAATCTTATCTCAGAGACCTGATTAAGTTTTTAATTTACACACCAATCAATAGCCCAGGTCTATTGGCAATGTGTCTAAAACTCTATTTACCAAAGGATTCCCTGCTATCAATTGATCAAGGACCCGGCAGTCATAAATTATGGGAACATGTGTGTGCGTGAGCGAGAGAAAGAGGGAGACACAGAAGAAAACGAGAAAGTATGGAAAGAGGGAGAAATTGAAAGCGGCTGAACATATTTGGCTGATTTTTAGAGAATAATGCAAAGATAAGCTGCTAACACCTGGGAGCACGTGACCTGGGAGCAAGACAAACACAGAAAAGTCACTTTAAGCTGCTTTTAAAGGTCTCCCCAAACATCATCCAATGACAAGAAGCTGAGTGACTTTCCAAAGATTCCCACCCAGCGTGGCCACGCTAAATATCTGGACAAGTTAGACAGACACCCCAGCACTTCCGGCCCTTCCTGCATGAGTGCCATTAGCTGTTTACAGAGTCTACTTTCCCAAAAGAATAGTAAAAGAAGAATTTGCAAGGTCTGGGATCCACAAACAGAGTGACTACATACAGCTCTCATGCTGTGGTTCATAGAATCCTTCCTGGAAAAAGATCTGTCTTTATTACATACAGGATCAGAGGTTTCATGTTGATTCATGCAGTCTGAAGTTTAAGATTTGACTTGTCAGAGCTGCAAAGGTGTGATTCTGTTAGGACACGACACCACTTCATTTTTACAAACAGTTAGAGGAGACAGACACAGTCCAGCCCCTCTCTTCTATTCCCATATAAAAGAAGTGAAGGGGAGGGAAAGAAGGGCAAGCATTATCACCGTGGAGAAAGTGTCGTCATGGCGGTTCTGCTCTGACCCTGCTGACTCGCCAATTCCTTTACATGAGATCATTTTGGACAGCTGACCTCAATATCGCTGTGCTCTGAGGATGAAACAGATCCTGTGGAACTTCTTAGTCCCTGTGCCCTGCTGCCAAAATATTAGCAGGATGCACATTTACAGTTTTTTTTTTCCCCAGCACAAACATTAACAGGAATTAAAGGAATTCCCAGAATAAAGTAAGCCCTTCAACTTCCTCCCCCATGGTTATACTCAGTATAAAATAAAAAAACAAAACAAAACTAATTTTATAGTTGTGACCATGACAGGCAAACTGCCATAGTACATTTCCGGCTTGTACTTAAAATTACAACATACAATCATAATGCAGAAAAACAATTTTGTAACAAATGTTTAGGCGGAAGTTCTGCACTACTTTATCATTAGTGGAGAAGCTGTCTGGTAAAATCAGGCATAAACATGTGTCAGAATTACATGTAATTATAGTTGGAAAAACTTCCGCATGAGAGCATGAATCACCTCTGCAGCTGGCTGGCGTGGCAGGAGAAAAAACAGTACCCTGCTATCCTCACCTTCAAAACTGCAGAGGGGGAAGGGTGCAAGCCATGGGAGATGTGCTGTCTAAAGAAGACAGACAGTCTCATACGAAGTCAGAGCGGCCGGCTTGCTGGTCCTCTGTTGGATTATCTAAAGAGCCACCGACGGATATGTGTAATCAGCCCCATCCCCATGTTTCTCTCTCACTCTCTGCCTCTCTGGCTAATGTCTCCGCCTGATTCGATTGAGGCAATTAGGCAGTAATCTATAGAGCTAGGGAGTGATGGAAACATTTCCCACTGTCCTCCTCATGTTTCTCAGAGCTGCTATAATTAGCTAACTTTGTTTCTCATTAAACATCAAAGGAGTATTTACATACCCAGATCCAATTTGGCTCTATGGAGCCCAGCCCATTTAAACCATTGTGAAATCCTGAAACATGTCTTTAAACATAGCAATGAGGGAGCTGCAATTTACCATTAATTCAATCAGAGACGAGTTTAAATAAGTAAGACACAATGGATCTTGAGGGTACAGAGTACAAGAAGTAAAAGACAAAAAGGGAAATTTGTGTTCAGAAAACAGCTTGGATGATAAGTTTAAATCAGAGGGTTGTTGGAGAAACATTAACTTCATAAACGGCCTGTGTTAAAATTAATATGTATTCATCCAGCTTTTTATAGAAATACATACATTCATTGTTCTAACCTCAACTGAGAGGGTCTGTGAGTGGTTTATGTTGTACAGTGAAAAGAAGTCCACTAGATTTGAATTCCTAGAGTGTACAAGATACATTGAACTAAGATATAATGTAACTTCTCAACATCCATCCCAGCAACTTGAACCTAATCACTTCTAACTATAGATGAGACACATTGTGGTGTGCTGGACTTATGTACAATATGCATTCGGTGAATGGACATTGAATATCCAGACTATTTCCTGCTTTGCAATGCTAGAGTTCCAAATTTCCTAAGAATGATTTAACTCAAAATAAATACATCCACATATAAATATGCAAATTAGCCCCACCTCTGACTTCATAGTTGTCGAGGCGGCAGCTGCTCACCCTTAATTTCACTTAAACATACTCCATCTTTGATGTGACAAGTATAACAAAGATTTGCACCAGATGAGCTATGCTGCTAATGTTAAACAAACAGCTTTCCCCAGCCAGATTAGTTCCTACTCTGCAAGTGTATGAGACTGGTTCCCTAAGTGTGTTTTATGAGCAAAATTTAGGCTCTCTTAATTTATGCCTTCTAAGATTGTTCCCACAGTTCCTGTTTCAAGAGCATAAACCAAGGGATAGACAGCACATTTTGTTCATAAATAAAAAGGTGCAACTGCTAAAAGTTTGATGTTTTTGTATCCTAGCCAGTTGTTAGCATGGTTGCCTCCTAGCAAGGATGTCCCAATGAAACATTCTTGAGTTTGCATGTTCTCCCCATGCATGCTTGGGTTTTCTCCAGCTATTCTGGCTGCAACTCAAAGTTCAAAAGCATGAATGTAATGTTGACTGCTCACCCTAAATTGCCGGTAGGTATGAGTGCAAGCATGAACGGTTGTTTGTCCTGTGTGTCACTCACTGGTCACTGGAGGTAAGCTCCAACACCCCCATGACCCTGCAAGAAGTGAGCAGATACTGGTAACTTCATACAAACAGATACCCACATTGAGCACACATAAACAGAAAAGCAGACACAGTAATGGAGAGCCCAGGTAACTCAAAGGATTCTTTAAGTGGAAATACAGACGCCATATTTCTCTCAGACATAAAAGGCAAATATGTCAATGTGAAATGTAAATTATGCCCCTAGAACAAAGTCGTTACTTATTAAGCAACTTGAGTCTCACAGAGCAACTTAACATCACATTTCAACAAAACTAGTCACCAAGACTGGTGGTGTTGATGCTAGCAGGCGCAGCCCAAACACCAACCATGAACTTCGTGAATGAAGGAGATGGAGCAACACTACCAATGCAATTTCAGCTTGATTACAATTCACATATCATTTCAAATTAGGATCACATGTAATGGACTCAGCGTGGATAAACACTATTAAAAAGAACTTCACTAAGATACAGTTCCTGTGACAGCTTGGCTTATTAAATTAGCACTACAATGTTTGGCAAGTCCAACTAAATTTTACACATAATTAATAGACAGTTGCAACCTGTTGATGCGCAATAAATATCAAAAGCTTTAAAACATTTATTTTGTTTTATTGTTCTACTATTACAAATGTAGAAATAATTTAACGTATAATTATGCATGTAATTTAATTGGTATCTTGTTTCATATCACACAATAACGTTTGAATGGCTTAGCTTACTGTGCAGTTTCCTGTTTTTATTTTGTTCTGTTAAGTGTGTGTTTATTGAATGTTCAGTTTTATAATAAGCATTTGAACATACATTTCATAATTTAATAAGAAGGTGACCCAAATGCTTTTACAAATTCAAACATGTTTGCTGGTCCTCTCAATGCTTTCTCGTTTAATTGGTTACTTTTTAAAAAAAATATAACTTAGTTACTAACTCAGTTACTTTTTCAAAGAAATGACTTCATTCTATAGCTAATTACTTTTTAAAGTAATTTATCCCACACTGCCCAAGATTTCTCTAAATCCGTTATTGTTAGGGCACAATGAGTACATAGCCAGTTTTGAAAAAAACAAAAACAAAACAAATTCAATTAGCTGGATTCTAGCCCGACACAAATTTACTTTGTCAGTTGTGCTTTAGCAGTAATTCATGCTTCCGAAAACAGACACCATCTCAGTAAAAAATCTCTTTATAACCATTACCTGGCAAAGGTCATGAAAATTACTTTAACAAGTTATTGGTTGCCACAACACTCAGATCAGATCTGCCTGTGGTTCCCTCTCATGAGGTCTGACAAAATCAAAATGTTAAAATTCATGCATTGTGCAATAAAATCCTAATTCCTGCAATTATGATTTAACCCTGAAATGAAGCAATGAATTATTAGTGGACTGCACAAGTAAACAGTATGAGGGGCAGGGCTGCATGTAGAAGACCAGATGGGCTGGCAGGGGGGCTTTTCCTGGGAAAAAGTTTTGCAAGCCCCCCCCCCTCCTCTGCAGGACTGCAGCTAGCCTGGCCTGAGCAGCAGAGGGTTAACTGCAATGACTGGTAGCAGGCATGAAAAAAAGTGAAACAATAAAATAATGGCAGTGAGTGAATGCTCAAAGGCAGGGGGCACAGTGGGTGTGGGAGTGAGGGGGTCTCGCCATAGGCTCCTGCAGATGTTGCTGAGCTTCTGGGGGTCACACAATCATGCGTATAAGCATTCCTGATAGAGGGAGCTTGGATTAGGGAGCTGAATGCCTTTCTCAACTCTGTCAGAGTTTGAACATGCCGGAGAAGCTAAGAAGAGGCAGAGAAATCCCAGAAATGTGGAAAAGTGGAAATGTGCTGAGGAAAGGTGAGAACATAAGTATAGAAGAAGAAAGGCAAACTGAAAGAGCAACCACAAAGTTAAAAAAAGAGGAGGGGATAAAAAGGCAAACAATGAGTAAGACTGAAAGAAATTGAGCAAAACAGGTTTGAAAAGATAATGAAACAGTTTAACAGACAGCAAGGAGAAATGAAGTAAATGATAATGTAGTAGGTTTGCAAGGGGAGTACGTTTGAAACGAACATTTCTATTTGTAGCTGAATGAGTGAATGAGCAAAGTCAAAACAGCGTGCTTTCTTCTTTGTATGTCTGTGCCAGAGAGAGAGAAAGAGAGAAAGAGTGAGAAACACAGAGAGAGAAGAAACAAAAGCTTTTCAGAGTGGATGTATGCGGTTCTGTCCCTTTTTTCCCAGGACAGAGGTCTGGAGAGGCCTCATATTTCTAGCTGCTGTCAGGCCAGGGTGAGAGGCAGAGGCAGAAAGGGGCAGCTGTTTTCTAGAAGGTAGCCCTTCCCCACACATGGCCTTTGATCCACTTTGGTTTCTTTGGCCAAACAATCTCCCATCCCCCTATCTCATATTTATAAGTATATATGGGAATGTATTTATGTGATAGCCTACGTCAAACGAAAGTATAGTTTGCACAGAAAGGCACACGAGTGGTGGCAAAACGTGGAACCAACTCTGAAACTAAGGTGGTAAACCGAACTGAGAAGAAACATGAAACCAGAGCTTTGTTCTCTTCCCCTCTCTTTGTTTTAGACAAGACAAATAATTTCTCAGGAATGCAGCTGGGCTGGTATCTGCTGCTATGTTTTCAACACTTTTTAGAGCATAATGGGGAATAAAAAAAAACCATTGTAAAATAGGAGCTCTTATTATGCTTAGCTCTTCTGCTAAGCTACTTCCCTAAGTAGTAAAGAAGTCAGATTAAATGCAGATATTTATTTTATTTTATTTTGATGGGTAAAGATTAAAAAGCAAAAATGCAAGGGGAAGTAGGGAAATGCACAAGTGGTCCAAAAATTGCCCAAATTTGGCAGTTTTATACCCAAACAGATTGATTATAAAACCAGACTTTGGCTGTCATTTGTAAATAGCAGTCTAAATCAGAAAGTTCTGCTTGCCCGAATACTGACAAACTTAATCACCGATTCAACAAACAAAAATCTTACAGAAATGTCTAAATGTTTTGTTCCAAAATTTGATCCACTTTCATCTTCAACCTCTAGATTCAGTCCAAGCATAAAACTAATCCACACTTTTAATTCCCCTTTATTTCAAACTGCTATTGCATGCAGTCATATCATCACACTGGTTCCAGCAGAAAGGAGTAATAACTAAAAAGGCCCCAGCTCATCAGTTTTCTGACTCGACAAACAAAAAAAATTATTGGAAAATAAACAAACACACCAGTCACAATAATAGCAAACACAAATTTTCATATGTGACAGTTGAGGCAGGTGAACCTTTGTCTCCCATCCAGCGACTATCCGTCACTCTACAAGTTAATATTTGCTTCTGCCTGCTCATAAATTTGCATCGCATTAGAACCTGACCTAAATGCATTTTTTATCACCCAAAGTAATTAGCCGAGCATTAGTTGTAAGCGAGAGTAAGAGGACTGTGAGGTTGAAGCCTCCCTAAATGGGTGGTGGCTAGCCCAAAGCTGTAGGCAGGATGGCTACGGAGTGAAGCGGAGCTCGGCCACCAGATAAAAGAGGAAGTAAACATGGCCAGAGTGCTGCCTCTTTAATCTGCTACATTAACTCCAGCACTACAAGGGGAGGAGCCAGCAAGCAGGCAAACAGCACAGCCACATAAAAGGGGAGTGTCAATGAGGGGGTAATAAGGAAAGACAATGAGTAAACAAGCAGGGGAAGTCCAGGCCCGGTGTGCTAGAAACTCCTTGCTTCTCACTGCGTGGCACACACAAAGACCCCGCTGTAATTAGCCACCCCAATAGGTTGTTTAGCATTTGCATATAAATACCCTCACAGGCAAACGCTAAACACGCTGACACAAGCCATGCCAAAAACAGACGTTCGCCACACCTCTACCCCTCCAGGAGGTCTCAGGGGTCCACTTATGCAGGGGATGCCCCCTCCCTCCACCCTGTGCTTGTACCCACTACAGGCAAGCTGGCATCTATTTAAAAAAGAAGAAAAGAAAAAAAAAAAGGCACACCAGAGTGCAGCGGCTCAGTTCTTGTTTCTAGAGGGATTGTGAAACACTGCAGCCAGGCTTCCTGTTGAATGCCCACATACCCATCTGTCATGTGAAAGTGCATTTTCCCCAGACCACACGGTACAACGAGACAGTGCAGCTGGCAGTTTGTTGTTTTATATATTTGTGTTAAAAAGTAAGAGGAATAGGATAAAGGACTCATGATTATTTGAAAATCTTCAGCCAAACATCTGCGCACGTGTGCATAATGAGCAAAGCAAGGGGTCTGTGAGAAATAAAAGTTGGATCTTGATCAGGATCAAAACATAAGAGCTTGTTTAATTGCACCCTGCCAGGTGGAAAACAGGAGAAGACCAAGATGACGGCTACAACCAGTAACCAATTAACTCCTGTTTTCAGATGTTGTGTGCGTTTCAGGATTCATCAACCTCCTCCTGCCTGTTGTTTTCATGAGTGAAACGTGAGAAAACTTAAAGAAAGGAAGGAAGTGATGAGACTGGTGCCTGCCCTCCCCCTGCCCTGACCACCTCCTCCTCCTTTTCTCTCCCTCCCTACAAAACCCAGATTTTCTCCAGTGTAAACAAAGACTGTGTAATCCACACACTTGTCCTGCTCCTGGCACCGCTAGGAGTGAGAAAGCGTAGGGCTCCTGCAGCATACGAGGGCTGCTTCCTGTGTTAATCCTCAGCACAGAGAGCAACTTTACCGGCCCTGCTTACATGCAGTAGGGTCTCTCTGAGCTCTGCTTTTGGCACAGGAAGACAACAGAACGAAGAGCTATCGTTTTTATGCCATCGACCACAAAGCTAAACACTCAATTCTCACCTGCCGTGTGGCCTGTTGTTCCCCATCAGGGCATGATCCAACATGAGGAAACACCTGGCTGAAACAAAAACGCAAGCTGTAAGAGGAGGCTTTATTTTTTACCCCTCCTCCTATAAAAAGCTTGTCTGACAAACAAGGACAACCTAATTGAGAAAAGAGAATACAGTTCAAATAAAACTTTTTTATATACTCTCCTGGTTCTGAGCTACCTACAATGGTTCGGTAGGGGGCAGAGAAAAAAAAGTGCTTCATGAGCAGATGTGCAATGATAGCAGAGAGGAAGGAAAAAGCAGGGCATATCTGGTCAAAAGATTGGCACTTAGCAAGCGAAGAGAGGAGAGAAACTGTTGAAACAGCCAGTATCCGTTTTGAGCCTCGCTCTTACCTCAGGTTGACTTCCTATGTGTGGTCAGTGAGCGTATTGTTTTATCGCTTCACTTGACAATACATATACACCACTTGTTACCACCTGGGTAAAACTGAAATGTCAAACGTTGAGCTTTGCTGGAAAATGTCGGCTTTAATTAAACCGAAACTGAGCCACAGCAGACTTGTGGCCATGCAGCAGGTGATGAGGTGATACAGAGGATGCTTTACACCCAAGCCACCATAATAAATGTGCATAACGCTTTCTTAGGCATCTATTAAACTCCCCATTCAGCACAAGGAGGAGAAAAAAAAATAATAACAGTGTGGGCTAGCCGAGGGATTCCATCCTCATTCATTAAACAGTAGGGGGAAAATGAACGCCATGGTGACCAGACAAGGCAGATGACGTCACAAAGCCGAGGTCACCAGTCTGTTGTGACCGTCTAGCCCCCAGTCGGCCCCTTGGGATCTCCCTCACCCCCCCTTCAGCCTATTGGTCTAATCTAAGCTCTGTGGTCCTGGATATCAGAATGAAAACAGTCAGAGTGCAGGGTGTCAGAAATTTATTCATTCATTTTAATGAAACATCAGCTACGGAAGGAATTACAGCCACTGGATAAATATATACATCTAATTTTTAAATCGATGTATTTTTGTGAGGAGAAGATGAGAGGATGCCTCATCCTCCTCCTCGGGCTACATACACAAATATCTGTGTTTTTGTGTTGCTGCATGGGAACCTTCTCCTCTCTAATCAATTTATTATGAGGAACTGAAGTCCTCATGTTTGTTCATTTAACTCAGAGAAAATGAAAAACAACATTTGTTTCTGGTACGGTGGGATCCAGCTTGAGAACCAGGCATGTTCTGTGAGGGAAAGGAAAAGCAAGAGAGAATAGGGGGAGAGATTGAGACACACATGGAGGGAAAAAAGACCCCCACCCACTCCTTCTCGGTATAAACATAAAGGTGTAATATAATGTGGCTTTGAGGAAATATGGCTTTAATTGCAGCAGGGCGTAACATTTAATACGGCCTGTATGACACCTGGCAAAAATGGTTTACGCTCCGGACGGTGCCAATTATAATTCAGCCAATGAGGAATCTTTCATAAATCCACCAACATGCTCACTGCAAGCACTAGATGCTTATTTGACAAGATGAGATGGGGCGGGATGGCGACAGGCGCACATGCAGTATATCTTCTTTTTAATTACAATGTCTGCAGAGGTGGAACTCCGCTATAAACAATCATCTGTGCAATCAGACGCAAAAGCACTAACACTTAGCCTTATAGCAGCTCGTTCTAAAACCGAGAAACTGGATTATTTGGAGAACGTTGGTCTCACTGGTCCAATGCTAATCTTAATTATTCATTTTTAAATATTCACGTAGACCAATAGCTTAAAGCGGAGGCGTACAAATCTGCAAATCATCTATCTTTTATTTGCCGGACATAGCAGTGGGACATCCTCATTCAATTTTATAATGCCGATCAGGTGGTGGTGTCAGTCAGATCAGTGCAGATATTTACAGGCATTTATGAGACCCAGAAACACTCCACTGAATATATATATACAAGATTATCAGCATTCTGCTGAATTTAATCATAGAAATATTAAATATGTGCATTTTTAACAGGTGTTATTTAAAAACATAGCCTTTTTATCCCCCCCGCACCCCAAGACTGCAGGTGCTAACAGAACCATCGCATCTTCTTCTAATACAACCTGGTATAATCTTCTCTTATTATGTGCATTCTGTGTTTGCTACAAAACCAAATAAAATGAACTAAAACGCTGTTCAGATGTGTGCACGTCTCAAAAAGGATCCACTATGTGAGCCTATTCTCACACGGCCTAGCCTTGCATGAGTAATAAAGACATGTAATAGTGATCACAAGGATGTACAGTATATGTAGGCATGCGGCGCATACACACTGCACAGTGATGCAGGGAAAGAGAAGAAATAAAGCAGCAGAAGCTGAAAGAGAGCACACTTCAGAGGACTATGGAGGCTGCAGCACTTAGAGGCCATTTTATTGCTTTGCTGTGGTCAAGTGAGGTGCACCGAGCTCAATTCCACCACAACAATGGCAAAGAGGGCCGCAGAGACAAAAGAGGGCTATCCTTGCTTCTTAACCCCTTCACTACTGGCAGATAGGTGGCCTACGACACTGAGCCAACAGCATCAGATGCCTCAGGGGAAGATAGTGGAGCGGCAGCCACATCCTGCACAATCTACCTACCTTATTACAGAGGCTCCAAAGTACACATAGCTACAACAGTTAGTTTTCTTTTTACAAAATTAAAATATATATTTAACAAAAATCCTAAGATAATCTACAAATATTTAGTAGAGGTCAGTTTGTTTTTGTGACCACCCAGAGACAGTAACTGAACCTCAGCTTCATACCAAAGCACATCACAGCCTTCTTCTCCACATCTCTCCATACATGCCCCTCCCAGTCTCCTTTTCTCTCCTCAAACAGGGAACTACACATTTGCAAGTGAATTACTCTTTTTGTTAAGATTTTCGTGCGTGTGTTTAAGGGAAAAAAAATTGGGAAAGAGGGGGTGTGAGACGGAGAAGGAGTGCTCCTGCCATCGCCCTTTTCTTTTCTTCTCTCTATAATCCTGGGGAGGATAAGCTGTGAGGTACATAGAGAGGAAGTGCCACAGACCTGCTGGGGTCCAGCACATCCCAGCAGTGCATTCCTGCAGCCGTGGCTTATCAGACACACAGGGACTGGAAAAACTGAACCAATTTCAACCACAATTGCTAAGACAAGTTTAAATTACTAGATGTGAAGTCAAAAACTGAGCTCTGGCATGGATTTTGCAAAACACACAAAAAAATGATAACCCACCCAACATAAAATAATACAATCTATTTGTCTATCTGCCTCATTGAAAATTATAAGCACCCACAGGTTGTGGCACAGCAGTTATATAAATACTGCAAGTAAAATATTATTATTATTACTTTTAATAGTTTTTTTTTTTCAAACAGACAAAATCTAATTGTAAACACACACACACGCACACACAAACCATGACACTGCAACACTGAGTGACCCACCAAAATATAATAGAGATTTTCTAAAAAATATGAAGGATCTGCCTGCAATGGCCCATCTTCTTCAAAACATATCCTTTTTCTTACAGGTTTACAAAGCAGTTTATATTCAGTCAGTCGAATCTTTGTCTCTCAGATGACAAATACTATGTTTTTCTCAAAATGTAAAAATCCTAATTATTATTCTTTTAATTCATAAAGCAACAGATAATACGAAGCATGAAAGCAGGAGCAGTGCAGCTGTGGCAGTGTCAATCTGTTAAAGCTGTCACTCTCTCAAACAGCCATGCGCGCGCTCGCACACACTTACATTTGGGTTACACAATGGAGATTTCACAGACACAGATAAACAATGCAAGGGCAGTTATCACTCCACAGAGCACAGTAACACAGAGGAAGAGGAAGAGCATGACAAAGAAACAGGGGGAGGACAAAAAAGATGGCGTGTGTGTCGTCAGAGTCACAGGCCAGAGGGGCCCGCACATTGTTCCGTGGCTCGGCGTAGGGAGAAAGAGGCGACCTGGGCAGCCTCTGTCTAAGCGTCCTCCATGTTTTATGCATTCTGTCCTTTGTGATGATAAGCACCAGCGTGGAGGGTGGAATGTTGGCCTCTAGGGTCCAAAAAGAAGGGTGGGCTTATGAGGAGCAGCATGGGGGTAGAGGGTGGGAGGGTGGCCGGGATGCAGCTCCGTTTTAATTTTGCAGCCCTCAGAGCGTTCGCTGTCATCCCTGCCTGACCGGGCATACTGGCAAAGGCAGCTTCCGCAGACACATCTCTGAGCACGAGAGCTAGCCGCTGCTCCTGCTGCTTCAAACAGGATAGAGTCAGCACACTGCTCTACCACAACACACACACACACTTTGAGAATGCTGCCAGTCATGGATGGACTTGCATCACACAAGAATTTGAGTCACGGTCAGTAAAGCAAAACAGGAAAAAAAAAAAAAACGGAGTTTATAAGTGCCATGATAGCAGCATCTAAGAAAAAGCCTGGTTTGTAAGCATACTAATAAACCTATTCCAGAAGTAACATTCAACTCAAGGACACAAGAGCATATTATAATGTGTTTCTCTCAATGCAACAGCTTTAATTCATTGTAAGAAAAGAAATAGATTTTTTTTTTTAAATAAATATTTCACACATTGTTCAACCCCATTCTGTCACCTCGACAGTATCCTCGAGTGAAGGGTGAAAAAAAAAGAAAGCATCTTTTGCTTTTAAGCTTCACCTATTTTTCACATTATGACTAGTAGACAATCAGAATGTGGTTGCTGCATGACACCTAAATTCAGCTTTTTCCTGTAAGCTTGCCAAAATATTGATTAAAACCACAACTATGCCATGAGAAGACCTTGACATAGCACACTTAAAAGAAAACTGATTTATTTACAATGTCGGCATACAAATAAATCCGGACGTTGCTGCTGCACAGACACTCACACGCGCGCGTGCGCACACAGGCTGTGACACATGTGCATCTTCTCAGTCATAAATCTTTTCTACCACAATGATTTAACCAAGATTGTTAACACGATAACATGTTGTGAAAGAGCAAACCACAAGAAACCCCGCCAACTTCACTTCAGAAAGATAAAAGACAGTCGACAGTGAGGAGGAATAAAAAAAAAAAAAAAGAGGCGAACTCTAAAGGAAACATGGAGGGGGGAATTTTAGAGACAAGCACGGGATAGGGGGCTCTCTGCAGATGAAGAGGACACTGGGATTAAGGATCAGGTGGAGGATTCATTCACACTGTAAGCATGCCTACATAAACACACCTGACCATCACATCCATCCCACTCACAGTGCTGAGCCGGGACCACCGGCACACCCCCCGAGCAGCTTGAACCCCGTTCTGACAGCCATGACGAGTATTTGCCAGACTCAGATGCAGCATGACTGGAAGAGACGGTCGTATTGAAAAGCATACATCAAATGAAAAGCCCATCATCTGTGTCTGTCAGTCGCACTCATCTAAACATCCATACGGCTAATGGTGGAGACAAGACGCCTGCTCCGGCTTTTGGGTTTCAGAGAATACACACTCGACACAATTACAGGCATTTTATGATGCTGTGTCTCGGAAGAGGGGAACTAATTGGAAACGACCTGCAATATATTTGGAGATATTGGAAATAAATAAGAAAACAAAATGGTGAATTAAAACAATTGTGTTAATAAGTAAAAAAAAAACAAAAAAAAAAAAACACACACACTCTTTATTTCTCCTCTATGTGCATACATATATACATGCAGTTCTCACTGCTTCTTTGCTGAATATTACAAGTATGCTCCCAGCCAGCTCCTCACCCAAAGAGGGCTCCCTCCGACCGAAGACGTGGCACCGATTTCCCCCCACAGTGCCACATCCTGAACACGAAGAGGTGGGAGTTGGGGAAGGGGAAATATGCAGAGATGCCGAGAATGAGATAGGAAGAATGAGATGCACCGGTGTGTGTGTGTGTGTGTCGGCGTGTGTGTGTGGAAGCGAAGGGGTTATGACAGCCAGAGGCGCTGTCTCTCCTTTCTCTGTGTTACCCCCCCCTCCAGCTCTCCTCTGTCTCACGCCAAACCAAAAGGCAAGCCAATCCGTGACGACTGCGGCTCCCCCCTTTATCTCATTTACCCAACTGCTGGACGCTCTGTTCCCACTCATACAGTTAAATGGCATTTGAATTTTCTAAATATACCTCGCGTCAAATGTTGCTATAGACGTGGGTCAAGTGCAAACGGTGGACAATGCAGAATCAATGGCCACTGACGTTTCAACACAACGACCACATTTCTCCTCACGAAAAGCAGCTACAACACCTCACATCTGCACTTTAGCGCAGCTACTAAATGCAGAAGAGCTGCAAACAAAGCTCCTTTAGTCATTTAAATAAAAATGAAGAACGTTCTCACATGCACATCTGCATCTTCAAAAAAATGTGAGCTACGTGCAATCATGGACGTATGTAAAATAAATTGAATAAATAATTAAAACATGCAACGACAAAATTAACCAAAATGGGGGGATGCATGAATGAGAAGTTCTTTCATTTCCCCCTCAGATTAAAATGTACCAGAATGTTGCTAAATTACGTTTAAATAAAATTTGACTATAACAAATAAAAGATTGAAAGGTGAACGTTAAAAAACAAACCTATTTTGGACGTATTTATTTTTCAAATGCCTCTTTGCAAACCGTCACTGTCTAATTGGAATTCAGTGAAAATAATTCTGAGTTAAGATTCTGGAGCTGCTGCCACCAACACCAACACCTGGATGCATTTTGTGAAAAGAGAGTACATGGAAAAAAATAAAGCCCATGACATTTCCACACCTTTTCCTGGAACTGTTATAATTAAACATAAATATGAGAATGTGGCAAGACAGGAAAAAAAAAAAAAAAAACAGGCAGGTGCAATGACAGTAAACATTTTCTGCTGTCTTTGTTTTGTAACAGAGGAGGGAGAGAAGGAGGAGGAAAATGGGAAGGAGGAGGAGAGGAGTGCTATCCTGTCAAACGATGCAGGAAGGGAGACTATCGGTGTTTTTTTTGTTTGTTTTTTTTTTTGGAAAAGCGGCCTTCCTGTCCTACAGAGCATCTATAAGTTTCTGATCGTGGCAATCTGAAGTTCCCACTGCAGGCAAATAAAGTTGTGATGAAAATCCAAAGAAGGCAGAACCAAATTATGAAAAGTCATTTTGAATTGTGACTATTTCTTAAGAGAGCCAAAATCTTGCTTCCCTTTTACTTCTATCTCCTGTATGAAAAGCAGAGATCTATTTACCTGACCTCTATGGCCCATGGCTATCTGACCTCTCTGCTCTCCCACCCTAACAACCCTCCCTTCCTCTTCATTTGTAGATGGAGTTTCTCTCCCTGCTTGGTGATTAATTTTACCAAAGCCGGCCCCATTTTTGATTCTCTCATCAATAAATAAATCTGTAATCCCACAGATGCTGACAACAGTGAGCCCCCTTTTTATTTGAGTTCTACCTGCTCCGAAAAATAATAATAATAATAAAAAAAACACAAACCCCCCCACCAACAACTCAGATCAGCCTTTTTCTCCCACCCAGACCCAACTCTCTTCCCATTATCCTCTTGGCTGTTTGCGAGGGGGTTTCCTCTCTTTCTTTTTTATCTCTGTACTCACTCCATGACCCCTGTTCCCGTTTCTTCCTGTCTGACCTAACCCCCCACCCCCACATCCACACCCTTGCACTCCCCGCAAACACACTCACAACTGCCACCCCACCACCACCACCTCACTCCCCTCAGCCTTCAGCTTTTACCCCAACAGTGCAGATATCCTACCGCTGTCTCTGTTCATCGCAAGGAAAGGAAAAAAAAAATGTTTCCCCTTTTTTCTTGTTTTTCTCTGGGATAAAAAAAAAAAACAATAATCATCGTCAACTTTTTTTTTTATCTGACTGTACTTCGAACCCTCCTTTCCAAAAACAACGTTTTAATATTACATTTATGGCGATTTTTCCATTTTAATGACTTATTTTCTCTAATTATTTTGTGAGGTTATTGTCAAAAAAAAAGGCCTCTTCCCCACTGCAGCCAGTTTTTTTTTTCCCTATTGCATTTGTTCTGATTTTGCGTATTTTGGCATTTTATTCTATATATATATATAGAATATATATATATATATATTTTTTTTACATAAACTGATGCTGTAACTAAAAGCAACCCGCGGATGGAGCTTGGACCGCCATCTAAAGTTTCCGATAGTTACTTTGCATTAATTCAAACGTCCTAAGATCAGATGTATAGGGCAGTATTGTGTTTTCTCTCCACGAGAAAGAAATATTCCCTTGAAAGTCAGAGTCGGTAGCCGAGTATAGTTCGAGGCAGCAGAGCCAGCCTCCCTGTCTCTTCCCTGAACCCACATGTCTGATCCCTCGTCACGCAGCTCCCACTCGCAGCCTGTCCGTGTGCGGGGTCCTGCTGATCCGCTCTTGTCACGCAGGAGACCCGGTGCTCCGTTTTTTCTCCCAACCCCATCAACAACACCAACACCACATTCAACTCAACGCCGAGCCCCCCTGATGCACGCACGCACGCACAGCCCTACACACACACACACACGCTTGTCAATCGATCTGCATGTGACTTCGTCAGTGAACGAGCGAGAATCGAGTGAAAAACATCACCGAAAGGAGGCAAACAGCTGTTGTAAAATAAAAAAAGGGGCTAAAACACGGAGAAAGTGTTTGGGGGGGAAAAAAGTGTGCGGCTGACGGAGCTGAGGCTGGGCGGAGGGATTGCACATTTCACACAAGAGACGTTGTCGGAGAAGAACAAAACTGTCCTCAGCCAGAAGAGGATTTTATTAGTAATCGACGGTGGCGAAACTCTCTGGATGTGGAAAGTGTTCAAATCTGTTCAGAAAAACAGAGCAGAAAGCGAGAGATGCGCCCCCTGTTTTCCCGGACGCCCACGGACCCACAGGCTGGACTTGGAGCTCCTTCCCTGGGCTGCGCTCATGTGGAGCTGCCGCTGCCCCTCGTCCGCTCTGCACAGCTTTCCCCCCCCCACCACCACCACCTCCTTGTTGCATTTGTGCTTTAAAACACGTCTCTTAACAACCACTAGCCCTCCATACCCATTTCCCCGATCCCACCGCAGAAAACAAAACACGAATCTGTTTTTAAAACCGTGTTTTTCTACGATCAACTGCTCTGGAGTGGATCGCTGTCTTGCCCGTTTCTTATCTTCCATTCATGAGAGGAGGAGAGGACGGAACGCTCATGTAAACACAGGTAACGATACAAATGATATAAAAAAAAAAAAAAGGAGATCGAGAATAAAAGCAAAGTATCTTGCATGAAAATGAACTTGTGATCGCCGGTCATCGCTCTAAAAAGCGAGAATGTAGCCGGGTCCGCCAGACTGTAAACCCCACGAACAGACAGAGTGGTTCAGATAAGTCACACAGCGAGAGAATAGGATCGTGGAAACAAGAGAGGGAAAAAAAAGAGATAAACGCAAAGTTGAAACTTACAATTTCTCGCTGCCGCTTTGTGATCCTCGCTTTTTAATCCAGTATTGAGATGATTTAGCTAAAGATCCCATCAAGGCAGTCTCCTTTTGGTCAGTTTGCGCTTAGGGTGGCAAAAGAAAGATCATTGTTGTTGCGGAGTGTAAAAAACCGAAGTAGGTAGGCTACTATTAGTTGTTAAAGGCGATATAAAAATAATTTGGATGCAAAGCAGGCGATGAGTCTTGTGTTAGAGGGAGCGAGGAAGAGGTGAAAGTGAGATCTGATGATTGAAAAGAAAAAACTCTTTGGATCTTTATTCCTGCTAATTAGTTTCCTGCAAAAAATGGCTGTGATTAATTCAGTGCGCATGTGCTTCATTACACAGGCACGAAGGGAAGGGCTAATTAGCCGCCTTCTGGATCAATAAGATTCAGCAAAGGAGAGAGGCTAGGGAGAGAGAGGGAGGGAGGGAGGGAGACAGGGGAGGGAGGGAGAGATGGATGGATAGATACAAGTAGAAAAAAGAGGAAAGTAATGATCAGGAATTGAAAATATGGAATTACGAACAGCGGAAAGTAAGAGTTTGATTAGACGGAAGACAGTGAAAGTTAATGCGGGAGCGGGCAGCCTCAGCGGGCGAACACCGACGGCACTGGCGCACGTTTTTCCACCGCTTCCCCCCCCCGCCACCCCCTACACTTTAAAAAAGCGTTTTTGTTTTGCTTTTTTTATTTTGAAAAATAAATATAATACATGCAGTTTCAGCACAAAAGCGACTCCGCTTTATTTTATTCCAACTATTTAGACTTCCCGGCTTGCATTTTAGTCGCTTCAAAAGTAGAGCCAGGGTTGCGTTTCTGACGAGTTTTGCGATCGCTTTGACAACTTATTAAAAATCATAACTTTGACTGTCTGATGAGAGCGAAACGGAAGCGACGAAACGCTCGGCAATCTGTACCACACACAACCATGTGAATGACCGATTATAAGCAAATAAAGTAAAAACATTTTTTTTTTTTTTTTTTTTTTGCGACAATAGAAGCTTGTTTAAAGCGCTTCCTTTACGCAGAACTGTACAGTAGCAGCAACACATGAGCTGGCACGGTGCAAGGGCTGCTGTTGTAATCTGCAAAGACCAGAGCTTATCGTAAATACAGTGGCACCTGCATATTATCACAGCTAACTGTGTATTTGGATCGGTAAATATATATTTTACGCATTAAGAGTAAATACCTCAGTTCGGGAGCAGAAAATTAATATGAAGTTGTCCTGACGGCGCAGCTTCGGTGTTTTAACTTTGATAAAGTTCACGTAGTTCAACTTGAGTGATGCAGTCGGAAATTTTCAAATATATATATATACATTTATATATATATATATTTTTCTTTTGCTCAGAACAAGAGGTTATAAATAAAGAACAAGAAACACAACTCAGATGAGTGCCTCTAATTATTATACGTAAGTTATAGGTTTTATTGATTTAGAACTACAAAATGCTAAAATCCAAGCTCTAATGTTTATTAAAATAATAAAATGTTGCCTTTAAAATGAAGAATTAGATACATTTTTAAAGGGATGATAAAAGCCTCTATGGTTTTCCTTTTTACTCTCACACGCGGATTTTTGTTGCTTCCCAACACACTCAAAAAATACCTCACAGATCTGACGGAATAGAGCACAATTTGGAATATTTGCTTTCATTCAAAAAGTGTAACAAAAACACCGGAGCTGCCTGCATTTGTACAGTATGTTTGCAACTTCAGCTTGTCTCAGAAATACCTGCTTAAGCTTCAGTGCATTTTTTTTTCATACACGTGTTCATGTTTTAAATCAAAATTAAGAAGATGTGCATAGAAATATTAGCAAAGATATGAATAGATTTGTTCTTACCAAGTACACCAGTGAAAGAAAGACCTGTGAGTGTAGGTGTGATGAACCAGCATGCCATCGTGACATCTGTTACCAAACTTGTGGGAACACGTTGTCAATACGTGTGGGTTCACGTAAATAACAATATTAACTGTAAAAAAAAACAAAAAACAAAAAAAAAACATAAATAAATAAAGAAATAAATAAATAAAAATAAAAAATGCGTGACTCAGACTGATCAGGACGTTTCTTGAGGTTCTGGCTGTATGTTTTGGATTTTTTTTTTAGAAGAGTGTAGAGTCCACATTATCAGTCTGATATCTCATTATAAGGTGATCCGAACTTACGCAAACTGAACATTTATAAACTTTTTTTTCCTCGCAAAATAAGGACGTTATTCTCCCCCCCCCTCCCCCCTCCCCTCCTTTACCTCACATGGATATTGCAGTGAAAAAAATACACTTGACTCTGTCATTGCACTTTTTTATCAGAATTTGTTGTTGGTTGTTTGAGAACGTGGACGAATCTCCGTCTCATTTCTACACACTTTCTGTGCAAACCAGCTCTCTGTGCTAAGCCCAGGTTACTGCGAACACAGGCAGCAGCTTTCACAGAACGCCTTCTGCTGATTGAAACAATACGGATTTGTTAGTCCAACACGTCAACGTGCTAAATTCCGATGCAGAGTCAATAGATAAGAGAAACACATTGTCGTATCTAGATATTGCCTGAGAACGAACCTAAAAACTCGCAGTGTTTAAGAAATCATAACTGGATTAAGAAAAATACCTGATGTGTGTGTGTGTGTTTCATATTTGTGCCGGATAGAAATTCTTTCCGGTGTGTTTTTATTTTAAGGCTGTAACGGTTGAAGACCTACGTGATGTTCTGCTTGAGAAGGATGGCTGATGAAATAAATAGACTATATTTTATGTTCTCCAAGGCCCTTTGACTTAAAGGTTAGAGAGGTTATGAAACCCCCCACCCTCTCGAGATGCGGCGTTTCTACAGATGCAATAGCACATATTCCTTTGAAGAGACTCAAACTTCTTACATTGTAGCCTATATAATCAGGACCCAACAATCCCCCCCCCCCCACACACACACACCCTATACCCCACCCTTTTCCATCACACTCTCCCTTTTTCCCTCACCCTTCCTCCCTCACTGTCCTCTCCTCTCTCTCCCTGCTGCTAAAATATATGGTGTGCTGTAACACGGCATTTCCTCGGCAGTCCACAAGCAGCGACAGTCACTGATACCTGTTTTTAAGCATCTGCTGTATAGAATGGCCCCCATCCTCAGAAATAAAACTAAATAAATAAATCGCTCAAACTGCTTGCATTTTTTTTTTTTTTTTTGTTCTCCTCCCAATCGCTGCATGTGTGAGAGGCAGACTGCAGGAATCTCGAGGATTTGCGACGCATCTGCTCTCTCGGGAAGAAGGAGATTGTAAAAATGAATAGGTCGAAAATAGCGTGCTAGAGGAGTTAAAGGGGGCTACCAGATAATAAAAGAGTCTGGTGTAATTTGAGGCTTGCATGAAGGCAGCTTTCAGCCAGTCGCTCGCTCAAAGCCCTGCAACAATGCAAACTTCAGTTTACAAATTAATGCAAAGGCCTGATTGACATTACTCCATCAGTGGCCATATTGAGCACGGTGCGGGCTAAATCAAAAAAAGGGAGCTGCCAGACGGAGGCCTTCATGCTTTTAGGGCCTATGCTTGAGTGAAAAGAGAAGAGGGTGTGTGTGTGTGTGTGGGTTGGGGGGTGGGGGGGGGGGGGCTGACAGGGTCTGGGGCTTTTGTGTTGCCAGCATTCAATTGCGCCTCTCAGTGGGAAGGATAACTGTCCACGTGCCAGCCTCAATAGGCATGCATCGATGAGTGGCATTGCAAATTCAACGCAACCTGTGGCTATGACAGCCCGTGGATGTGACAAAGAAAGCCAGAGTGGCTTGAAATGCAAAGTGCTGCGTAGATGCGAGGGCGCGTGGAAGTGGTTGACCATCACCAGAGCTGCCAGAAACAAAAACAGCGCATTCAGACGGAGGGCCAAGCCCCATATAATCGCTCCTTGAAGAGATGGGGGGGGGGGGAGGGGAGGGGAGGAGGGCTGTCGCAAGCAAGACGCACGTGCACGACTTGTCAGAAACATTTATTTTAATGTTTTCAAATTGAATTACAAGTTATTCTCTGCAGTGGGCCCCGGGCGCGCGCGCGCGCGCACGCACGCGAGCGTGTGTGAGCGTGCGCGCGCGCGCGCAATCCCAGACAAAGCACAAAAGGAAACAGAGGAAATGAGCCGGGTTGAAAGTATTTAAAGATAAAAGCTGTGTTCGAGAAAAAGTCATATAACTTTATAAAGAGATAACGACTAATATATTTCGAAGGATTTGGGGGGATTTAAGATGTTCATAGGCTGTAATATTAACGACTGCACGGTGTGAGTTGTATGTTGAGGCTGTGGTAAACAGAGATGAAAAGGGCATCATAGTTTCTTTAGAATACACAGTGAGTGAGATTATACTCTGAAAATATTTAAATTGGGAGAGAATGAGAATTCTGTACCCGATTTTAAAAACAATATATATGTATATATATATATATATATATATTTATATATATATTTGTTGGGTTGAAGAAAACATTTATAAGCATGTTACATTCAGTAGAGCTAATAACAGGATGCTGGAACACTTTAACGCCTCGCTTTTGCGTCTCTTAGAGATGCAGGAAAAAGGCATCGCGCATTATTCTATTTCAATAAAGTTAGTGCGCACTTTCACTATAGACTTCAGCATCTTCAAGTACACGCGGCTCTTATTTCCATGCTGATTTGATTCATCCTATGTTTAAAAAAAATATATAGTTTCCTATCGTATAAAGCAGTTAAGACAGCACTGTTTACCCCCACATCACACGTGGGAGCGTGGCGTCCGGCTCTCCCTGTGTCTGGGGTGGATAGGGCAGCACAGCCAGGTGCAATGGGAGCGCCCTCTTATGTTCAGCCTGACCACTGGGATCAAGCAGAGCATCAACTGTTTCGCAGCAAGTCAGGCGCCTGCGGAACAACTGGTCTCTGCCAGAGCGCACCTTTACCTGCCAACACTGTGCTGCGGTTCAAACAGCATCCAAACGGATCTCACATTATCTAAAACGCTAATCGGCTTATCTGATCATAGAAGTTAAAGAGGCGATCGTTTCGGGAAGTTCAACGCTGTTTAAATTCGCATTTATTCAAAGAGATGTGTAGAAGTTTCTGAAACAATTCTAATTAGTAAAGAGCATGTTGTAGTGGAGGAATGAGGTGTGGCAAGCGCCCAGCTTCGATTAAACATGAACGTAAACGAAATAAGTGGGACTAAAATGCAAACATGACAGCAGCCGATCCAGAAATTAATAATAATAATAATAATATTAATAAAAAATTTGTTCTGTCATTATTTTAATTTTTATGAACAAACTTTTGTGGTATAAATAAAATGTATGTCAGGTGATGCAACGTCCAGCATCATGTTTCTTTGCCGGTCCCTGGTGGATAGGGGAGACGTCGCTTTACCAAACCTGAGGTGTTTTTTTGTTTTTTTTTTAATTAAAGGTATTTCTTCAGTCTTATTCTCCCATATGTCCCTTTATATCCATAGATATATATTTTATTCTTTTTTTTTTATCTTCACGTTGTGCTCAGGTGGATGGTTAGCAGAGAACCTTTCTGAGAGGACACAATGTTGTGAATTTTTACATTTGGCCAAATGTTGTTTTTTCTGTATTAATAGTTTTTGCCCGTACTATACTGAATATTTTCATCAGACCTTTTCAATCATTTACTCATTTTTGATTTTGTTTCAAATGCACAGCCTTTCTTGTTTGTGTTTATGTTTTGTCTTTTGCTGTTTATATTTTCCTAATCTGTTGGAGTTGTAATTTCTTTACCTGTTTCTGTATCTTTGTGAATAGTATACTTTTGTTTCCTATGATGACTTCATCTGTTCCCAGTTTATTCAGATGCACTTTGATGCTGATGCTGCCTTTGCTAAATATTGTTGAACTAAAATGTTCATATTAAAATTTTTCTGAAAGGTGACACATCGTCTGACCGTTTGCTTCATCTCTTTACAATTTTGATATAGAAATGTAAAATTCGTTCATAGAAGCTACAGTAACTATAAGCAAAACAGCACATCAGAGGCAAAACTAACACCAGATCTGTGAAGTAGAAAAAAGAAAAAAAAAAAACACAACCCAGTGCGGCTGGTGTTTCTGATTTTTGAGTTTGGAGCAGAATAAATGTGGACCGGCCGTCTGGTCAGTCTGCTTCATTTACATGAGAAACAAGAAGCCATATCAATTCTCCTCTCTCATGCATTTACTCGCCCTGTCAGTACTACCTTATTAAAGATCCTATGCATTATTCAAAAAACACATTTAACATTTTTTTCCCTTCGGAAATAGATCTGTTAAACCTTAATTCTCCTGTCAATATTTAGAAAATATCGCAGATGGTTTTTTTTTTGCTGTCGTTGATTGTGCAGATCGTTTCATCCTGATCACAGCGATTTACACCAATAAACATTAAAAACACGTAAAGATTGCCCCAAAGCAACGAACAGAACTGTCTGTCTGTCTCCCCCTGTCTGTCTGAATCCATCCTCTCTCTCCACCAATGTGTGTGTGTGTGTGTGTGTGCGCGTGTGCATGAGTATGATATGCTCAGTGCGTGTGTGTGACTGCATGGTTAAAGTATTTTAAGAGTCTGAGATATAATGTAAAATAATAATAATAAATTGACAAGACCAAATATAAAAACAAAATACGACAAATTTAAAATTGGGAAAAAACCTCGGCACCCTTGCATCCTCTCTGTTTATTTTTATCACATTTTTTATTGTATTGTATTTTCTATCCAAAAAAAACATGGAAAATTGAAAAATCGACAGACATGACAAAAATAAGAAATGTTAGAAATATGTACTTTTAAAAGATCGATGTCATTTTTACGTGTATGTTCATTAAGTAACGTCAAAAATGATTAGGTGATATTTGTGCACATTTTTCTATCTATTTTAAATGCATTAGACTGCAGATAACAGACAGATTTTAGTACGTTGGAGGTGTTGAAGATCAAATTCCAAAAACTCGAATATAAAATAAATAGCTATAAATAAACAGACACAAGCAAAGCTCGTCTTGAAGATGTGATTTTCCCTTCATTGTTTTTTGTCAGTTTATCAGCGTTCAATGTTAAAATTCTTCTCAGTAAAAGTTATGTTGAAATTATTTTTAAGCAGCAGTAACTGACAAAAAAAAAAAAAAAAGTGGAAAATGGAGTAGAGAGCTTGAAATAATGCTCGTTTCAGGTCGGTGATACGGTGAATAATGGAGAAATCCTCGAAGCTGCTGTCACAGTCTCCGGGTGAGACCCGTGGGGTTTTACGCGCTTTAGAGCGGCTCACTGAAACAGAGGGATCCCAAATCAGAGGCATATGAACACTTCAGGCAGCAGCCATGCACCCGCTGATTGTAAACCAATCCAAACAGGACGAGGGGGAGAATCGCAGACCTCTGCGAGGCCAAGCCTCTCTAAATGCCACTTCGTGCTAGCTGAATATGCACGGAAACGTTATAAACTTACAGACCTGATGTTCCTGATGTCAAGAAGAGCACACACACAGAAAAAGAAAACCAAAGGAGAAAGAATGAAAAAGGGGGGGAAAACGCGACGAGATGAAAGATGACAGGTAGAAGCGACACAGAAGGCAAGTACAGATCTAAGATTTTCCCCTGAGGTCAAATCCAAATCCTAGCCATGATGTATGGATGATGTCATCTGTCTTGTTTGGACCAAACAACAATGGATGCTGTTTTCTTTTTTATGTTTGTTTTGTTTTTATTTTTAAATAACTATTAATAATTCATGAAACAAAATAACAATAAATGACATGTGGCGCCGAGGAAAGAAATCACTTTGAACGGAATTTGAAAAAAGAAACAGAAAACGACACCCAAATTTGATTGTCAGTAAATAGATAATTATAATAAAAATAATAATTACACATAATGAGGACTACTAACCTAATCATGACAGTAAGAAAATCCAGAATAAGGATGACCTCTGTAGCTTCAAATACTATCTAATTTCAGTATTTCGGTTTGCCTGCACATCAGAATTCACTCACTGGGTTTCTTTTCTAAAAAAAGGAAACAAAGGAAATACAGACATTACAATTCCTTGTTGTAAAACAGTCCACAGCAGCTCATTTGAAGCTTTGTGGGATCAAACCTTCAGACAGCGTGGGAGCCCACCTCCCCACTTATGTGACTGTAACTGAGGTACATTTAACCTCTGTAAGCTCTCAAACTCTAAACTTTGTTCAGGTTGCCGGTAAGCCCCACTGATATTTGCTGTGTGTGGCAAGCTGTGGAAGGGTGGAGGTCACAGAGCTTTGCTTGTCCATCAACTGCTTTGGCCTCTGAACTTGAAATACCTCGGTAGAGGTGAGGCCCCCCCCCTCGCCTCCCCCACCTCAGTATAGCCTTCAGTGTTCCTGCAACCAATAAAACCAAGTGCCTGGTAGAGCTGTTTCCTTTTTAAGGTGTTAGCTTGTAAAGAAGGTTAACAGTACAGGTGTTTACTTTTGCATGACAGGTACACCACCGAAGGTTGCGCGAAGATCATAAAATCAAGAGGTCTGCAGCACTCCATAAAATGCTAACTTTCATGCTAGAGTTGGTTATAAACACTCAGACATAAACAGAAAGTGAAGTCAAACCTCATAAGATCAGTTCTTAAATAGAAACATATCCTAAGAGGCCTTGCATATTAGAAATAGCTGTAAGGCAGCCTGCTATCACAACTTACATGTCATAGAAGTTTGCAATGCGGATGACCTTGAAGTAATAAAAAGAAATTCTTATTTTGATTTTTAATTTTTTTTTTTTGCATCTGTTGTGTGTAAAATGTAATTATTTTTTAAATTATCATTATTTTTTTTACCATAAGAGAGTCCATAGCAACAGCTATTTGGTTACTTTAACACACGCACACAAATTATGACATTGGTGTGGATTACACCATGTTAGATGAAGACAACAAAAAGCTAAATATGGCCACATCAACACTTTGATCACATATAAACCAAAACTCGACCATCTAAACAAGCCATTGTTTCTGTTTATAAGACAAAAACACATCAACATAAAAAAAACTGCTTTTCTGATCCAAAAGGTCACACCTTCCCCCAGGTCAGATGACCAGCAGTGACTTCATATTCTCTTTCACATCTGACAGGATTACATGTGTGCACAGAATCACACATTTCTTCACTTCATGAAGGCTCAGTTTATATACACATCTTGAACCTGTTTTGTAACTCTAATAATTTCATGCAGGACTATTGGAAGCCTGTTACCAGTACATGATGTATTAATGTTCAAGGGGAGTCTTTTAGGCAGGTATTTATGGAGACTTTTTGACATTTTAGCAAAATGGTACCTTCCAAGAGTGTTGACAAGCTTTTAATTTTATATTGACTTTAGGTTTCAACCACAGACTTAAATATATTTCACTGGGATTTTATTTGATAGAATTATGCACATAAGCTGGTGCATAATTGTGAAGTGAAAGAAAAATTATACACAGAAGTCTAAGAAAAAATACGAAAAAATAAGAATCTTATAAGTACAGAATATTTGATTAGTGTCCTTACCTTGTTTTTAATGCATTCCAGATTCAGATCTTTTGGGTGATAGTTCTACCCAATTGGTGTTCACTTTTTATTTTCAGTCAGCTCAATCTCCGTCACATTTGATGGAGAGTCTGTGAAGATCAATTTTCAAGCTTTGTTATTAATTCTTAACTGGATTTCGGTCTGGAGTTTGACTTAATGTATAGATGAAAAATGTATGCATTGGATCATAACTCTGTTGTAAGGTGACATCCCAGTCTCAAGTCTTTTACAGTGCCTTACATGCTTTCTTACAGGATTACTCTTCTTTAAGCCTCATCCATTATCCCATGTCCGTTGACCAACTTCTGCCAACACTGCCAAATAAAGCCATGTTTCACTGTGGTCTGAGCTTGGGTGATGCACAGGGCTAGCTTTATGCCAATCATAACCTTTTTGCATGTAAGACAAAGTTTGATTTGGGTCTGCTCTGACCAGAGCACCTTCATTTACGTTTGTTTTTTCTCCTACATGACTTGTGGAATTTTTCAACAATGGGAATAGTCTTGACACTTGATGGTCAGTTTTATGCTGTACACTAGTAATGATCCTTTCTACAGACTTTAACTTTCTGGTGAGACACCCTTGACTATTGTCTCATTTTAAATAAGTTTAGGTGGATTGCCATGTCTTGTTAGGTTGTGCATACTCTTACCATTTTCAGATGATGAGTTGAACAATGTTTCAGAAATGTTTGCAGTCTAGGTTATTGTTTTATAAGCTAATTCTATTATCTTAGATATGTCATGTGTTTGCTGGTCTGTTTTCTCTCACTAATGTTCCTAACAAACTTCTGAGACCTTCACTGCAATTATACTGACTTTAAATGGTTTGCTACATGAAGTCCTAATAAAACACATTATTAACTATTATATGAAAAATGATATGATATTGTCAAAGACAATCCTAAATGTATTACTTTTAGTGCTTCAGCCCACATCAATTTACAAAGACAGATTGGAGTACAAATCCAAATCATCTTGTGTTTATTTCTTCAAGCTAACACAAAGTGTCTGAGCTATACTGATGGTGTGGAGTTATGAGCCATATTCTGGCAGGTTCTGAGCATTTTGTACATTCATGTGAGTTACAACAACTGTATCAACCTGTGTTTTTTCCACCTTTTGATGTCATGCTTCTTACTATCTGCAAATACAAGTCTGCGAGAGGGAAGGCCGAGGGAAACAGGAAACAGCTCTTTACAGGTCCTGTTTAGAATTGTAAATGTATGGCATGGGCACCACTGTCCAATTACATATATCTTTCATGTATAAAATCATGCATGCCTTTTTTCTGAAAGGAGAAGGCTCGCACAAGGGGAGAAACCCTGGCTGCAGAAGAACAGTGAAAATAAGGTCGAGTGTCGGAGCCCTGGAGCCCTCCTTCAGCACGCAGGAGAGGCGGGAGGGATGATGCTTCACCCCAGATGGAAATCCTTTTTTCTCCTGAATTCGGCTTTATTATCATTCCCCTCCTTGGAAGGCAGCTGATCTGTTTGATCTTAATTCAGATTTTATTGAAAATTATTTCCAGATTGTGAGAGTGACAATTTCTGCATTAACAAATATTTTTATTTTTTTTTTTTTTATTGTTTGTATGTTTTTAATATAAGCAACCTTAACATGCTTTCATAATAAAATAAAACACAGATGTATCTTTCCTTGTCCTTATTCTCATTATCAAAACAAGTGTGTTTAGATCCTTAAATCCAAGTGACTCATCTCCTGCTGGTTTTGCCATATTTTCTTCCATTGTTAAAATATTCTTCCTTGATTTCATGAACCAATTTCTCTTATTATCAGACATAATTTCAAGTGAAGAACAATCTCCTCTTTGTGTCATCAATAAACAGAATGAAGGATATCTGATATCGTTTGAGTCAAAGTCACTGCAGAGAAATGAAAACATGCTTTTAAAAATAAAATTATTTGGTACAGTGCCAATAACTTGGGTCCGGGACTTGAATGTCGACAGAGAGATGCATTGGTAAACTAAAATCAGAAGTTGGGGGTCTATGCATCAGAAAATTGACATTTTTGATATCAATCTCACAAAAGTACCAAAAACTCTTTCAATAAACACACAAACATACAATGTTTGGCCACAATTTAACTGCAAAAAATACGCTTTGGATTTTCTAAGATTTTGAACATTTAAATATGACAGCATACACACTTCTTTCAGGATGAAAACATAAAAATGCATAGTTTGTAAATGTTACTTTGAGGTCATTTTGAAGCTGATTTGGATAAGTTAAGATTATTTTCAAAAGGTCCATAGTGCACAACACATAAGGCTTTGCATATAGTCATTTCACATTAACTATATGTAACTGCCTACATTAGCCACATGTTGGCATGTGCACCTTCCCCGTTTCTGATGGGATCATGGTAACTCTCTCCTCTCAATCAAGTAATATTTATTGAATATGTGCAAAAAAGGCACAAAAAGCATGAATGCTGTTCAAAGTTATTTTAAGAAATAAATCTGAACAGCAGGATGTTACACTGGTAAAGAGATAAGCAAAGTAGTGATTGGTTAATGTGGCTTAATGTCTGATTTTCAGAAAAACTGCTAAAATGATCTCACAGATCCTGTCATAACACGAACAAACAAAGATGCTCAGAAAACACATCCTTCAAAAAGGTTGTTGTTGAATTTTGCCTCATTTTATGGCTTTCTTTTCTTTTTTTCTCCCTTTTAACAAACAGTTCTATATTTTAAGTATTGCTAACAGACAGAAAATATCACTCATCTGACTCAGAACAGCTCTGTCCGCACAGCACCATGCCAAATTTAGTGAAGTGGATGAACAAACTCAGCCTTCCCCTCTCACACACTCACACACACGCAAACATATTATATTGTCTGTATGTCTATTGAAATAGATATGTAGATATACACACACAGAAGCATCCCAATAAATTCAAATGACATTGAAAGATTGACTTAAAACTTGCTGAAAATATCATTACATAAGATCAATAAGAAATAAGTGTTTTTTACATTGAAATGTCAACTGAAAGATATGTCTATGTATTGTACAATGCAGACTCTAAGACACATGGTCAGGGCTGCTTTTGAAAGAATTACTACATAAATGCAGCTTTACATGGAGACTATCAATCTGTGACTCAACTGAGGTGTTAAGGAAGCACAGGTAGCTTTAAGAGACAATGGCTTAATAAAACACAACGGGCCGACTACGAAGAAGAAATGGGTCACCAAATCATCACTGACTAGTGAAATTCACACTGGACCTCAAGCAGTGCATCAGTCCAAATTTCATTTTCTCCAGACCCTAAGACCTTATTTTTAAATGAAAATCTAAATTTGAATCAATCTGAAATGCTAATTTTAGATTAGTGAGAAACAGACCTGTCCTTTTTCCTCCTTACCTATATTTCCAGACACTAACACAGTCTCTGGTTAACATGTGGTCAAACACAAGGCATGTGACAGGTTAAACAGAGCACGAGTACCTGTTCCTTTCAACATTTTTCCTTCCACTCAACTTTCTATTCGCATGCTTGGATAAAGTCACCTCGGTCGCAGAACCACAAGACCTTTCATGGCTTGTGGTTCTTGAGGAGACTGTCAGTGACTGTCTGCTGGAAAATTGTCACATTAGCAGTTACAACTTATTTAATTTTTAGTAAATATTTGTTTGGTTTTCATTAGATGTAGCCAATTATCATCAAACTCAACAGAAACTAAATTGTTCCTCTGGAAACTTTTAACTTCACAATATTTTTGCTCAAACTACAATGTAAAACAGTTTTGTTTCAAATCAGCTTTTTGGGAGTTTTAGTGAGCTGTTAGTGAGATTTTCAACTTTCCTATGAACTGCCTGGATGTTTACACACCCACAGCATGATTGTGAGGTTAATTTGATGGCGATAAAATATGTGATAGAAAACCTGTGAAAACCGTGGCTCTGTTCTTTCGTCACAGATATGTGTGACTGAGAAGATGATTAATGCAAAAATGACTGCATAAAGCAATGCTTCCCTTAACATATTGCTGAAGCTAATAAAGATGCCAATATGAGTCAGAAGCTTCTAACCTGAAGTGCGCATGCATGGAAAGGAAATTTCAACATATTCAGGACCTCTAATCCAAGAGCAACAAGCAGAAAACAGGGCATGTAAATGGGATATTTCTCAGCCAGACATTGCTTTGCACCAAATCCAAAAACAAACTAACCACGTGGGGAGCAAGTTAGCTTCAAAGACCATAAAATGTTAAAGACCTCAGTTACAGGTCCGTATAAGCAGTGGGGTCTCACAGCCTTACCTGATGGAGGTTTTCGGTCTGAGTGTCCCCTCTCTGACTGTGTCTCCAATTCAGGTGTTTGTTTGAAGTCAGCAGGCAGAAAGGTCACACCCTCTTGGTCTCAGCACGCTTCTTGTGGACATGGACGGCCAACCACTATTACTAATATTGCGATGGTTCTTCTTTGTATGCAGAAAAATGAATGAAAAGCGTAAAGCTATTGATTCGGTGCCTGGGCACCTGAAGTTGTTTTGGTGAGATACTCCTAGAATTCCAGGTATTTCCAGGGTTTTCCAAAGCTATGTGGTTTGGGATTTAGGGACTCCCAGGTCACACGAACAGCATATCAAGATGACACCATCGCCTAGAGTAAGAAGAGAAGAGAAAGAAAAACTGGACTTACGAAGATTTTTCAACACACTTGGAAAACATTACAACAAAGGAAAACAAAAGTTCCATGGCAGTCCTGTAAGCCCCGCAGTTTCTGTGCCTCATCCCGGAAATATGAGCACATAATAAATGTCTTTCAGGGGAGGCAAACCAGAGCAGTATGATTTCCATCAAGACTTCAAAATTAATCATCTGTTTTCAGAGTCAACAAAATTAATCTATAATTATTTGTATGCTACCACTGCTGGACAGCCTCGCATGATTTCAAGATTATATTTAATAGCAAATGAACTGCTGTGAGTAATTTCTTTTCTCATACCACTGAAGACTTTTCAGATGAAAAATGAAAAGAAGATTTGCAGAGAAACTTAATTTCCCTGTAACTGGAACAAGTCGTATTCCTGTAATAGCATATATAATTGCCTGTTCTGCAGAGGATCTCCAGCACATGACAACAAAGTCTCATAAACAATACTTATTTATTCAACTGTCAATTCCAGCAATAATAATAAAAAAATGTGTCTTAAAAAAGGCTTTGAATTCCACGAGGGCCTGGTTTGTGAAGCTGGGTAAATATGCTTGTCATATGTTCCAATAGTTCTACAGTGACTGAGAGTTAGTTTGGGAATACGGCTGGGATCGGCAGACAGCTTGTGATAACTGAATTGCTCTTTTGAAGCTACATCCATTTGGAAGCACTGTGCAATGGTTTTTACCTCTGTGGTTAGGCTGGAGTTAAAGCCTGTGTTTAATTGTTCCCATGAGTTCTTAGCGTGGCGCTGATAAGGAGCTCTGGGAGCAACATTTAAAACTGCAGCTGAAAAATAACTTGAGTGTCTCTGGCTGCAGGTCTGATAGAGTGACGACAGAGTATCCACAAAGGGAAGACAAACTAAGATCGGTGAAAAGGGGAGAAAAACAACAGGTCGACAGCAGCAGAGGTCGAGTGTGACTGTAAGCTACACGCAGCTGAAGTGTTTCATTTGGGGGTTTTTTTGTTATTGTTTTTTTTCCCTCACTTCAGCTTCTTAGAATCCACTTGAAATATCAATTTCAATAATGTTTCTTTCAAGCTATTTTAAATAAGGGGGGCACAGTGTCTCACTTGCTAATCAATAACTAAATTATTTTTATGACACTGTTTTGTCAGCAGTTACAGCAGAAGAAGAGCAGCGCTGCTAATTTGTCATCCCTGCCTTCCCGTCTCTCGTGCTCCATCTAAGGCCACGACTTCCAGGGTTTGTCGGGTGAGACCTGTGGGAGTGTGTGTGTCGGATCAATAGCCCACCCACAGCAGAGCCGCGGGCGATCCCTGACCTGGGGTATTGATTAGGCCCGGCTCAGCTGCCAATAGCAATGTGCTGTATGTGACACCAGGCTAAAACAGGAGCTGAGGAAGGGGGATTTTGAATTGCCAGTGGCAGCCCCACAGCACACCGCAGATAAAAGTCAATTCCACTTAACCAAATCACTGACAACTAAATAGTTAGCAGATACAAGAATGCACAGAGTGTGTGATGGCAGCAGCTGGGTGGCTTTGGGGATTTCCCTTTTCCATGACCTGTATCGAAAGAGCACAAATGGCCAGAAGAGGCGCATGTTAGTTTGTCCTTTAATGTGATCACAGCTCCGTCTCTTGGTTACACCTACCTCATCTATACATTGATTCCTGTAGACTGAGCATTCATCAGGTGTTTAGTATTGACTGATGTTCACTGATATTTAAGGAATTTGTAGCACTTCATCAGAAAGACAAAAAAACCTCATTGTGGCAGCTCAGCTTTTCTAAATGAACAAACTATCAGACTTTTAAAAGCAACTATTAGTTATGAGTTTTACTGTGGAGTTTTCCTGTGCCTGCACACTCAGATGTAAAGCAGCTCCGTTGCAATTGTCAGACTTCTTTCGATCCATTTTGCTCCCAGTCATTACAAGCCAATATTAGAGTAGTTTACATGTCACTTTACCGGTACTTTGCCTCATGAATGTAATTCTGTGGCTAGTGATTCTGCGTGCATTCAGCACGTATCTATGACTCCATATCTCTCCTGGTAATTGCTGAGTGACAGAAAGGCAATACTGACCACTTCATTATAAGACAGCTAGAGTAACTGGACAGTGGCCTCTTGGCTCTGGGTCACTCAGGCCAGACTGACCTTATCTGCCTAGGTCGTCAGGGGTCAGTCACCCAGGAAGTGTTAGGACTTTACTAAGGTTGCCGTTAGTGGCATACGAGGTCAACTGACCCAGGCGAATTGTTCCTATCAGGTATTGATTGCAGTTTGTCTGCTTCGGCTGAGGTTAGACTAATCTCCCAACACCAGGGTCTCAGGGGCAAAGACTTCAGGGTAAAGTTAAGCATTGGAACTAACAGCAGTGATAGTGCAGCTTGTGGATACAAGTGAACATAAGAGGGTCCACCAGAGGAGCTGTGGGGATTTGGGATTTGGGAAGAATGAGATGTAGCAGCAAGACAGAGACAGTGATTGTTCATTCTTAAAAAAAATTTTGTACATGGGCCAACAAACTTTGTGCAGGGCAATTTTTTTCCACAACAAACTCAACTCTTGGAGTCAGATTTGTACCACTTACTACTTTGTAAAGTCTTCATTTCTTTTTTTTTTTTTACTTTGACATAATATCTACTCTATATAGCAGTTTATAGGACATAAACCACACATTTTATTGTGGCCAATTTATTCTAATGCAAAACTGCCAGAATGTCAGACCCTCAACTTAAAAACCAGTGCAGACCTGGACCATTTACATCTAAAAATCACAACGGACATGACAAAAAGGAAGATGGCACAATAGAACAGCATTGCACCAAGGCATGGCTCATCCTATTTTCTGAGGAAAAATCTTTATTATTTCTCCATAATTTCTGTTCCACTAATAAAATAAAGAAAAAGGTAGATATTGTTTCACTAATTAGATGATACACATTTTATAGTGAAAAGCCATTCTGCTAAAATAGCTGTTCCTTTCAAGAACAGTGTAAAGCAATGCTGTAAAGCAATGGATGGAGTTCGTATGGCAGATATTTATTTGTAAATTATTCAGAAACAACAGATTGTTAAATTGCAACAACAGTTGCAATTGTTAAATTACAACAACAGTTGCAACAACAACAGTTGTTGCAATTTAACAATCTGTTGTTACAGAGTACAAAAAAATTGCTTAAAAAAGTTCTGTATTTAGCAAATAATATTCTTCAGATTGTTTTAGAATGCATTTTTTTCTTTCAGCTTTTGTTGATGTTTGCATCCGAGATTTTTAAGTTAAATGCAGAAGGCACTAATCAGTCATTGTTCAAACAGCGCTCCATAACTCCAAAAGTTGGCATCTCTTTTTAGAGCCTGCCATCTCCTTTACTACAACATAGGGAGACAAATATATGAGATTGTTAGTCAGTAACTATGTGTGTATTTGTGTGTGTTTGCGCCCGTTAGTGTCTGTGCAAGCCCCTTTATGTACATACTAAAGCATCTCTGTTGCTCGTTAACTCTCGTCTCTCTGCAACTGCTTGCCACCGTACATATTAAATCACATTAATGGCAGATGAGCTCTTGCTCTGGAGAGACAGGCGTCTATTTGAAACTGCGTTTTATTGCACTTTGTTCCGTTTAATCAAAAAAATGCTATGTGAAGAGATAACCCGGTTTTAAAAAATCTCAGATAAACAGCAACGATTGCATCTTTAAATAATAAATGACCCTCTGCCTCTTACAGACGGGAATATGACTGAAAATAATTGAAGACAACAATGTCCTATAAGAGTACCGCTCCTGCAGTGCTGATTCAGAATCCCTCATAACTTCAAACGCTCAGTCATAAAGTATGGATAATCTGCAAACGAAAAGGCAGGCGTGGTTGTTTACAATTTCTTTCTAATTAAGGCTACAGGATGGGGTATACTGTGTTAAAGTTGATGTCTGTTTGTAAGACTTTGCCAAAAACCCTGTAACTGTTGGCAAATTAGGGGTGGAATGGAAAAACGAAACAAACAACGACACTCTAATATGATTTTCAGTCATGGAATAAATATTTCACAATCTGTCTACATTTGACACACTTTTAGTGAAGAACAAAGGATTCCTGAGGAACAAATTGTACAAACTGAAACTTGAGATAATAACCTCTTTGACCTGCACTAATTTAGCATGTAACTGTGTATATGATTTCTCCTCAATTTTTATGGAGCTTTTGTTTTAAGTTGATAAAAATTTCTGTTGGTAGGTATAGAAGGGGCATGCTGAAACAGATCAAGAAGGGCTAGTCAAAACATGATAGTTGGTTTTTGAATTGTTCACTAAAAAGAGTAAACTAGCTAAAAAAAGAAAAAGCAGTTACGCCTTATTACTGTTGCTTTTTGACTCTCATTAGACTGCGCACAAAGCTGCAGAGTAACATGGCTCCTAAAACAACAGCTATGGTGTTCACATAATATAGACCATCTACCTTAACAGACACATTTGTGAGAGTAGAGAAAATGAAGCAAATAGCATGCAGATGAAAGTTTTTATGTCTTCTATTTATTTATTTTTTGTCTGTGAACGAGCAAGCAGTCTGCTGTGTGTCTGAGAGGGATAAGGTAGTGCTTGATGATTAATCACTGGACATAATAACACTTCTCACCACGAGCTCACAGTCCAGCTGATTCTGTGATATGATTGAGGCCGATTAGAAAAGAGAAATAATCATTCCTGACAGTGCATTCATGGCACACTTTAATGACATCTTCTGATTGGACCTAGTGGAGAAGATAATGCAGGCTTTCTTTGGAGTGCCTTCTAAGATTATTTCTTTAACTTCATGAAAAATGGGGAGGGGACATGGGCCTGGATGCTGCTGATTTGAGGATTAAGATAAGATGACCTTTCACATTATGTTACTATGTATAAAAGATGAAGTTTACAGTTTTTTTTTATAACATTAGAGCTTATCAATGGCCAGAGCCTCCATGAAGCCCCTTTGAACATCACAATGGTTTTTGTAGGTTGGTGTACAACAGGCTTCTACCCCCCATTGTGGGATTACTGTGCCTATGTGTATGTGTGTGTACAGAAAGGGCTGTGTTGTGGACACGCATGGTTGCTTTTTCAGACTATATTGAAAAATTTATCTTGTGTAAAAAACTTTATTCTCTGTCTTTTATGATCACTCTGGACAAATAATTATAGGGTTATCAATTACTCACAGTTTTCCATCCGATCCATGCTTTGATTTCCGTACTTTTCCAGACTAAGAATAGTCTGGAAAAGCTACCTTTTTGGCCAATTTTTAAAGCATCAATACAAATGGGTTTAGACACCAATTGTCTAAATCCACTTATTTCTTGGTTGCAGAGGCCTGGTGCCTGTCTCCAGTTGTCAGTGGGCAAGAGGCAAAAAACACCCCAACATATCTCGTGTCCATCACCAAAGGCAATTTAAAGAAACCCATTGCCCCAATATGCAAGTATTTGAATAGTAGGAGGATCACTTGTACAGGGAAAAGATGCAACCCCCCCTGGATTAATCACAGGCCGAAATTCAAACCTGGGACCTTCTTACTGCAAGGAAACTGTGCAAACAAGTGCACCACCAGGCAGGCCAAAATTAAATTTAAATGGGAAAAATGTTTAATAGATAAATGGATTCTATATTTTTCCCAGATGTTTCCACGCTATTACACTTGTAATTTAAAAGAAAATAAAGAAATATCAGACTGAGATGGATTGTCAGAACATTAGTGTTTTATTATTTCTATACAAAAATGAAAGATCTAATACTAATACATAAGTGTCCATCAGGATTTTTGTTTTTTACTCTCTTGGTGAGACACAAACAGAGAAAGCAGACATTACTTTCACACTTCTGCTGAATATCAGCATCTGAGGATGCAAAAAAAAAAAAGAAAGAAAAAAAAACTGGCACTGGGAGGCAAAGTGTCATTTGTTTTATATTCAAACTAGCATGTTTAAAACATTTTCTTGAATCCTGTAAGTCACTCAACTGTCAGTTACAAACACTATCACTTGTTTCACTCTCAAAACAAGTCCAACTGTGTTTGAAGCGAGTCAAATGATCTCACCCAGAGGGCTGGTTTGTTTTCTCTTGTCTTGTGTTAAAGTAAACTGCACTAAATAACTTAATTCTAATAAATTCTGCACTGTTGTGAGCGCTGAGAGTCAATGACACTACCGGGATCATAAATCTTCAACAGGATCAAACTCTCAACTGGGCCGGAATGAAGAACCATCGGCTTTCACTGGCATCAGACTATAGTGGCCAACTTCTTCAGGCTCCTTTCATGTGGGAGGCATTGCGTCTACCCCCTATAACTTACAGCCCGGCTCTGCAGGGACTTATTTTTATAACCCCCATTATTTTCAATCATAAATATTCAAATCCAGATCTTAAATCCAGAGCTTAGTGAAGAGAATAGCCAAAAACAACATGCGGCTCTTCAGCTTCCTCCAGCTCTCACTCTTCTATAGAAACTCATTATAAAGATTAATACTGAAATCAAACAGAATGCTGAGGCAAGTCGGCAGGCCCCCGGTCAAAATAATGCACACGTATGAAAAGACTTTGAAAGGGTATTTTTTGGTCAAACATCGCTGGCTGTTTTGTTCTTTATTTGTTTGAGAGTTTTTGACAGATTCTGCATTTCCTTTATTTGCACTGTGAATTAATATTTGTGGTTTGAATATTAATCCTGATTCACGAGTGGATTAGTCCTCTATTGTCCCCTGAGTGCTGAGCCCCAAATAAAGGCACTGACATGGAGAAGAAATCCACACCTCTGTGCCCCACAAACAAAGGCCTCTGCACCCAGAGATAACACATGTCCCTGAAACTGAGACTCCCCTTCAGTTCCCCCTTCGACTGTACCCACATGCAAGATCCTCTATCTCCCTTTTCCACCATTCTTTCCCGTCATCACTCCCTTCCTCTTTTTTTTCTTCCTCTCTCCCTTCAGAAAAAAACTTTGCCATGGTAGATTTGCAAGGCAATTGTGCCCTTAAACCGTGCCTCTCTCCCAGCTTATACCATGCATTTTCCAGAGTTTATCAAAGAATACAATGGGGTTATGCTTTCACCATTATTCTCCAGGCAAGAACAGTAATTTAAATGCACCAGTACTACTGAGGCAGGGTGCAGTCCTGCTGTCTCACTATGGAAAAGAGAGAGATGAAAATGTGTTACAAAAAAAGCGCACTGCATTACTTTGTTGACCTTTCCTGTTCTCATAGTTTACAAACAGCTGTGAAGCTCCTTCCTCTGGGCTCTTTGTACATCAGAGACTGGGACTGATGGAGGCATGCCATGCTTAAATCAACTGCTTTTTCTAACTTACTTCCATTGTGGTTTGGAACAACATAACCGAACAAACGCACACTATATTCTGCCACCAAAGCTGTTGGAAGAGAAAGGGAGGGAATACATACTAAAACAGACAGCATTCTGCAAGCAGGCATGTCTTTAGCAGACTGTGAGGCAGAAGAGAGAAATCTAAAAACACCCATCCCCCAGTAGAGATAAGTTTATTTTGAATTTTGTACGCATCCTCACTGTAACTTCAAAACTGTTCTCTTGCACCAAAACACAAATATTACAGAAGCTAACTGCTGACAAGCGCACCAATTAACATCTAAGTGACAGCCATACTCGTAGGATGCCTCCAAATGGACACACGCGTCTCTTCTGCCATTGTGAAGCTAAACAGGAAGATACTTGCTCCACAGTGGCTCTTGTATGAATTGTGGTGCTGTGGAGTGAGTCCCTTATTTTGCTCAACAAAAGTAAGAATCTTTTCAATCAGTTTTTCAGTTTTCAATAACTTCTTTACACATAAATAGCCCAATAATTGTGCAACAACGGCAACTCAAACAGCAAGTTCAATGTTACCAGTTTTGGTGTGCGGCTATTTTATTTAAATTTTTTTATTTTACGGTTTTGACAGTGATTTACACTGTACACAGTGTAGGAGAAGGCCAACTCAAAATTGGCAGGAGAAGTAAAAAAGCAATAGAAAACTCATTAACAGCTAACTTTTTCTCTCCGTAGCATGAGTGTGGCTCCTCTACTGGCCATGCTACTCAGATCATTGAGCTCCATCACCCATATCAAAAGTCACCGCTAGCTTTGTGGTTCAGCGCCATTTTAAAAAGAATATTGGCAAACTAAAAGGAAGAAAATGCAGAGGATGAGGAGGAAACTGTAGGGGAAAGTAAGGAAAGTGTTTCTGAGTATTGAGGAAAACGAGGAAAACAAGGACGGGAGCCTGGAAACGTAAAGGAGGAGTGCAGAACAGGGACAGGATCTCTCCGCAGACCTGGTCAAACTGATGAGAACAGGCAGCCATTGTGATGTCATTATGTTGTTAATCAATCTCCTGATGTCTGCGTGTCTGGATGGGGAGATACTCACAGTCTAGAAGGGGTTAATGAGAAATCGATAAGAAGGATGTGCTTATGAGCAGGACAAGAGGAGGAAGGGGGGCAAGGAGGAGGAGATAGGAACAATGTTTCCTGTGATAGCAGAAGACTTCACAGATGTTATCTGTCATTCACAACGTTCTGGTGACCAGGTGTTTGGGCTCAATGTGGTGGAGTGGTTATCCATGCAAGTGGGAGATCAATACAGGGCAAGTGGGATGGTAATACTCACAACTACTCTGCTAACACGGTGATGTCTTCACAACACAAAATAATAGAATACTTGCATGCAGCTAGCCATTTAGCCCATTTACTGATATTCTTATTGACTTCAAAAACCTTTACAGCTGAGAATTTCTTGTATTTATATAGATTATATGCTTGACCTGCATCGGCAAGTCATGGATTTGTCTATTACAGGGAACAAAAGGAGAAGTCGATTTGAAAGCAAAGGTAAAATGAATGCAGCAGACATTAGCTAGGGTATTTCTGAAGGCCTGGGGGCATTTAAAGGGGTAGGTGTTGGGTTGGAAGGGGGGAGCCCAGACCAGGTCCCAGGGCAGCAAGGCTTTTTGTAGTTGGAGCATTCTGAACAAGCCAGAGGCTTACTGCTCTAACCCCAACCACTCAGACAGCCTGTTTGGGGAAATTACACCACAGCGTAATAATTAATCAAGTAAACACCAAACTGCTTTGATTTGGATTACATTAACATATTATCAATAATGCATAAATCAAATACAAATAAACACCTCTGCATAATGGCATGTTTAAATAGCTAAAATTTATAACTAAACTGAAAAAGCTCATCTTCCTCAAACAACACGGAAACCCACAGCAGAGTACAGAGGAAGCAGCAGCCGCTTTTTTGTGGTTTCAGAAGCCCCATTTTTTTGGCACTTAAACTGCCTGGGCTCATCAGCTTCCTTTTTCATCACAGCATCATCCATTTTAAGCTTTTACCAGGAGGCAAAAAAAATTACGAAGTCATTTATTTACTCTTAACAATGGCAGAATGCGTCAGGCAGAATAAATAAACACTGATGAGGCACCGAAAACACAATGCACAATAATTTGTGCAAAGCTACTCCAGGTTTGATTCCAAAAGTAGCAAAGCAGATTGAAGAAAAGGAGTTAGTCACTTTTATCATTGGCAGAGGAGGGGAATCAGCTCTGCTTTTGTGTTTTCACTTAAATGCATGTTCTGTTTTTCACAGATAAGTTGTGTTGTTTAAAAAAGCATCCGTTCTCGTCTTACGCTTTGTTCACTGGGGGAACTTTATGCCCAGGGATTTTCGAAACACAATTCATCAAAGTGGAACGTTGGTCTCTCTCCTTTTTTTTTTCTGAATTCCTAATCCTTTTTGCTGCAGATGAGAGATTTGCTGTTCAGACTCATTAAGATTAAAGCATTTTGCTAGAGTTATTTAAGAATGCAAAGTTCCATGTGAGACCTCTCAGAGTTCAAAACAGAAGAAAATCCTATTGACACGCTTGGTGCACTTGGGGCTGATCTTACCCTATATTTCTATATTTGGTGTCAGTGATTGAGTGATAGCATGTGGAATGTGTTTTTCCTGATACAGTATGGTTTAGAGTTGTGATCACTTTTTCCTCACATGGTTAAAAGACTGGTGTTACAGCATATCAAGAGTTAAAAAATACATACGTTTTGAAAACTGCCAAAATGTTTTGTCATATAGTGAGGTGTGTCTGTGTGTTTTCTTTAATAAGAAACAATGTCAGCAACACAGCACTGCCCCTCCCTGACCTGTTGCTGCCTCTGTGCATCAGCTGCCTAAAAGAAGGCAACTGTTTTTGCCACACTTAAAAGAACAACAAATACATTTTTTTGAAACATTTTAAGTAAAAAGAAAAATCTTTGCTTAAGGGGGTTAGAAACTATATCGATATCTTTTGGCTCGCTGTGATCTTGTCACTATAAAAAGCAGGATGATAAAAACATAAATATACTGTTCAATAAAAACATGAACACTACCACTGAATTCAGCAGATGTTAATTCTTTACTTAATATTTTGCTTCAAAAACAAAAGAATAAATTAATACTAAAGATAACATCATAAAATAATATGTAATAACCCTTATATATTTTAATTTAGGACCTATTGTTGATTTTCTGTCTTCACTCTCTTGCTTCATTGACATGTTTGGGTCTTTTTCGTATTCTGTGATTTTATTTTTATTTCAGGATAAGCTAGGCAATGCATATGAAAATTAAATTAGGTCAGGTTAACAATTTTCTTTTCTGCTTTTACTCTTTAAATTAAATACAGAAATTACTACCATTTTTGTTCTGTTTTTAATGACTTTGTTTATTCCTCCAAATATAAAAATAAATTTTATGGTATACAGCAAGTAAAATAGTTATTGAACATGTCAAAGGTTTTGGAAATTTGTTTCTAATATTTCTATTGACATGAATTTCATACTGGATTTTAGTAACAACCCCAGAAATTTACACATACAAAAACATCAAAAAAACAAATCAATAATTTAACTTTATTTCAAAGAAGGATGAGACATGGGATAAGTATTGAGCACATTAAGGAAAGAATGTGCAAAAAGACAACTAGTCAATATTTAGAAAATCTGCCAATATTTAGAAAGTATTCCAGCTGCTTTGTCAAAGTTTGCTGGTTTAATATTATCATGGCCTGTAAAAACGTCTCTCATTTCCAAAGTATTGCTCAGAGTGGTACAGCTGGTAAAAGCAAAGAGGCCTTCACAAAAATGTCTTGCTGTTACAAATCACACTAATGGCAATGGTTACCAAAGCATTTCTTAACTTCCGAATGTTCTAGTGTGCGCCACTGAATCCATAATTGAGAATTGGAAAGAACATAATTTCACCATAAACCAGTCATGGCCAGGTGCCCCTCACAATATTTCTTGGAGAGGAGTAGAAAATAAAAATCAAAAGAGCTATCTAACAGCCAAGGAGCTTTCACAGAGAGCTCAAGAAAGACTTGGGAATAGCAGGAACAGCTTTTCCCCGTGAAAATGATAATTCCTTTAACAGTAATGGCCTTCATGCAAACTCACTGCAGAAGATCTTGCTGAAGTAAAAACATGATTAAAGCTTGACAGTTGTTTAAAACTTGTTGCAGACAACTTGAACGAGCCAGAAAAATCCTGGGAGAATATACACTGATGACATTACGCCAAAGCTGAATTATACTCGTCATGTCATTGCACTCGACATGTTTGGGAATAGAACGGTTCTGCACATCATCCCTTTATTTTACTGCAAAAGTAAAGTTTGCAGGTGGGAACATCATGATGTGGGCTGCATAAAGGGCACAACATGTCATGGACCATAAATGTGCAGCTAACAGTCGGACTGAAGTGGAACATGTGGTGTCGGGATGTTTGTATTGGCACACACCGAGCCAAGATACAGTGAATCGCCTCCCCCTGCAGTATTTGTCAAAGGGTTTTGTCATATATGTTACAGTATTGTAAACATAGCTGAAGATCTCATAAAGTGCAAAGAAAGAACACCTAGAACCTTCAACATTTGAAGATAGTTTGGAGGAATGGGTCATAGTCACACCTAAATAATGCATAATCTTTGGATTCCATGTCAGAGATGTCTTAGAGTTGTCATTAATCAGATAGGTTTTTCCAAAAAGTATTTGATTTAGTCTTATTATATTTCTTAATATGTTCTGTCTATAGTGAGGATTGCGATAAAAATAGAATCTGAAAAAGAAATGTGGAAAAAATATATATGTTGGTAAATTATACATTTGTAGTAATCTTATGAAAAGCATTTTTTGTGTTCAAAGAACACTGTTGGAGCACAAAACCAAAGGATCTCAGAGGGTGGCTTGGTTTTGTGCAATTAAATTATTATATTTTGTGTAACTACTATGAGAATGCGTTATTTTGACATCATGTTCTCATCATTGAGGATCTCATACAGGCCCATCCATAGAAGTTAAAGGCTGAAGGTTTTGTCCTCATTTGTGAAATTAATTAACTTGCTTGCTTAATAACAAAAGCTGTGACTTTAAATGAAGACATCTGGTTTCATTCAAACGATTTTGTTTACAGGTTGTGATAACTATGTACAAACTAGCAGACAAATTAGCTGTTGTTTCCCAAAGGAAATAATACATTAAACCCATGGACCATAAATGTGCAGCTAACTATGCTTTCTAGAAAGCTTTTGGCAGCAGAGTTTTGCCATGTAGGTTTATCACTCATCTGGCCGGACAGACAACTTTTAACACATTGCTCGAGGCGATGGTAGTATTTTAGCAAGAAAAGAAATAATCATTGGATCGGACTTAGTGTTAGTTCTCTGCCTAAGGAGCTTTAATATTAATGTTTTTGGCTGGACACTCAGTAGTCTCTTGGCTGTGCTCGAAACCTCCTTCTACAAACTTTCCAGCTCCAAGTGTTGCAATCTGGTTCCATTTTACAGCTGGCCTTGAAATTGTAACAGAGCGCCTTTCTCTCCCGGCTCAACCGCATATTTAATCCCTGTGCTTATGTCAAACTTAATTAAAGGACCTTGTACAAAAAAATAACAAGTAAGACTTGTAGGAGAGAAAGAGAGAGAGAGAAATGTGGAGCATTAGGCAAAGGAGAGAGAAAAAGGGACAGAACTAGGATGGTGGGAGGCATTTGGGGAGGGATAGCTGAGATATTGAATGTGTGGATTTAGTTTGGTAAATAACCAGAAAAATAGCGCACTATGTGTGCAAAAGTAAAGAACATATCTATGATTTTAAAAAGTACAGAGCACGGACATCAATGTGTCTTGCGTATGACATACTGAAGTAGACAACAATTAGAAGATTTTGGGTTAAAAAAGGACCAATAGGATATAAACTACCCTATTGGACCAATAGGATATAAACTTTAGGTTCCAAAATCTCTTGAAGTCCCAAAATAAAAAAGAGAAAAAAAAAATGATCAAGAGATGAAATCATTCACACAGCCTTTGTGTGTACAGTTGTGCACATAAAACTATTCATTCCATAGAGGTGGAACAGCCGGGGAGTCTGTTTAGTCTGTCAGTTTAAAACTATTACCTCAAACTCTGAGAATATGAGTTGAGCCTGTCGTGCATCGACAAGGGGAGACAGCGTTGAGAAGAACAAACCTTTGAAAAGTCTGAATCAATTTTTGGGGGAGTAACATAACAAACGCTTCACCGCAGCATTGAAAAGGGGGGATCTCTTTTTTTTTTTTTACGCTTTGAAAAGCACATATTCATACAATCTTCATAAGGCAAAACAGAATAAATGCAGTATACATGAAGCCTTTTGAAAAGAGAGATGACAGGACGAGAGAAAGCAGAAAGACACGGGGATGCTCCTATATGGAGCAGACAAAACAACCAGGAAGACCATCACTGCTACAAAGGCCTGTGTTTTCTGTTGATTTTTTTTTTTTCCTGCACTGCACATTTTGCACACCTTCTCACCCACCCACCCTTTAGGCTAGGCTGTTTGGCTAAAGCCTTCCAAGCTTCCCAGACAAGACATGAGTGGCCAAGCAATGGACCAGAGGAGGGGGGAGAGGTTCCCATGCCACTGGTGCTGGAACCGGCGCGCCACCCGGAGGTATTTATAGCAGGCCAGCTCTAAAGGGCCAGGACAGAGGGCATGCTTGTTTTTCTTTCCATTCCCAAGGCACTTCTACCAGGCCTCACATGTGGGTGTTAAATATATATCCAAATACTGGGAGCAACATTGTGGGGGCACAGAACAGGAGGCAGCGGGTTCTTTTGGAGGAAGAATGAAATGGGAAGAAGGGATTTAGAGAAAGGAAAGACAAGAAAACAGAGTTTTTTTGTTGAGGTTGCAATATTAAAGGGATGAAGACATACATTTAAATTCAAATATACATAGTATAAAAAGACAAACATTTTATGTTTTCACTTTGATATTAATTTAGACTAGTTTAATTTCAGGTTTTTTAGTAGAATTATAATAAATAACTATTAAAGCTTGCAAAAAATAATAAGATAAATATTTTTTCATAGATTTACCTAAGAATTTCCCTTTTGACCTTATATGACTTTGGTGAACCAGTTATTTTCCCACAAGCTTCTCACAATGGCTTGCTGTAATTTTGACTCATTTATCCATAGAAAGTACCTTCTGGATATACCCATGAAATAGCAAATTAAATTGTCCCATCCTGTACTGCTCTGTGGAAATGAGGCATTTGTATACTGTTACTGTTTTTTATGTTGCTTTAGGTGCAATAGTTTCTACCCTGCAAAGTGGCCTTTACCCCAATTATAGTAAATGATTTCCTTGACAGTGAACAAAAACTGTTTCTTAAGCCCCTCAGCAAAGATATTCACGATGTATGTTGCTCTTGTGTGGTTGATAGATTCATCTCAGTTCAATCACGTTAATCTCTGGGACAAAAAAACAGGATGATCCCCAAGGACTTTTTTACTTGCGCCCAAATGTTTCAACAGATAAATATGACACCTTCCAGGCGTCTGAAAACTGCACAAAATGATCAGTTAGATTAGTTTGTTATTCTCTTTCTAACATCTTATTTATTTCTTTAGATTTTTTCTATGATGCCACAGAAATAGCAGTAGTTTGAGGTATGACTTACATTGGTATTTAGCAAACTGACATAGACAAAGTGAAAATTAAAACCAAACTGAACATATACAAGAGACAGAAATCCAGAAAAAATAAAGGAGGCAGTCATACCCTAATGGCATTCTAAACATAAAAATATATAATGGCATTCCCATCCATATCCTCCACTTCATGCTTTGTCTTCCTGCTTGGGAATTTCAGAGTGAGATTAGAGTATGATGAAAACAGACCCTATAAATACGCACCACTGTGATGAATATAACAGTGATTATGGGTGCAGGCATAATTAGATCAGGAAAGTAACGGACTCATTGAAGTTTGTTCCGTTTCTGTGCTTGAGAATTTCATCTTCTGTCTAATGCCTGAAGAATGGCAGAGCGAACAGGAGAGTGGTAATCATTTGGGTCTGTAGGAAGAGCTCTTGGGGCCTCTTCAGTGATGCTTTCTCCTGTTTTAGCTCTTTGCTCCCACACACAGCTTTGCAAAAGCCACTCTGTTCTCTGTGTTTTTAATGATAGTTTGACCAACAAACAATTAATTTGGTGCCCAATAGATGCCTGTTAAAAATAAATTAAATAAGCAGGAACAATAGAGTGTTCCCAATCAGAGAGTTGGGGCCAACCATCGATTCATGAATGTTTTCATCCGGTTTACCTCATTTGATTTTTACCTTTGTCAGCAGCTCTCTCACTTTCCCAGTTTAGATCTTTAAGTCCTAAGACTTTAACAGCGTCCTGGCCAAAGCCCTTGTCCAAATCCCAAATGTACCAAGGCCATCCCACTAACTGATTGCGTCAGAAAGATTCCACAGCCGTAACCTCCATTTTTTCATACTTGTGGGAAAATAGCAGTTCATGTTTCCTTGGATGCTTCACACATTCCTCACTCTGTCTTCAGATTACAGGGCCCCTGCAGCCTGGACACTGCCAAAGCCACTCCAGAGGAGGTGTTTGGTGTATAAGAGGTGTGGCTAAATGAAAATGGAAGAGGTTTTTATGTGTGTGTTTATTTAGGAGGGAGTTGCTAAGCGACATGAACTCAAAAAGGCAGTAATTACATTTCTCAAAGCCTGATGAGTGTAACAGAACTTGGACAGGAACTTTCCAGCTCATTTAAGCTCTTCGAACACAGCTGGGAATTATAGATAACAGAACATCTGGAAGTCACAAAAATACCTCTCTGACGACTGATTCAAACTAATTCTAAAGTTGCCACATCTTGCTATGAGCGACATCACAAAACCAAAGATTTGACAAGCCCAGTATTTCTGCTTTTGTTAAAAGAAAAATAAACTGACAGATATAGCAGTATAGTAATTATGCCGAAACTTTATGCATTCTATATTTAGAAGCATTGTTTCATAAGATTTGGGACAAAGACTAAGGGAACAGAGAAATTACATCAAATTTCTAACAAAATTATTCCAAACTCATTATATCACGCAACCACCAGCCTCATTTTCAAAAAGCACGAGTGGCACATACGTCAACATGTAATTAACTCAACCAACAAATTCAAAGCGTCACTGCTTCATTCTCACAAGCTCCCAACAGACACACTAGCAGAACTTCACAGATATGTAAAAGTTTGGTTTCATCCCAAACTCCTGACCTCAAAATTTCAAGACAAAGGTAGTTAGGTTTGATTTATGCATGCCTCCACTTAGGATGAAGAGAACAGGACAGAGTTGCAGAGCAATTAATTCTGATGCTCAAAACATTATTAATGGTAATGTTTAAAACATCAAAGCCCCGGCTGACGGAGAGACGCAGCATCTTCAGTCAGGCGAGATGGAACAGATGAGCACACTGGAGTCAGTCAAGGTGAGGTATGGGGGGTGGAAATAATTTACCTCTTTGCAGATTTTCATTGAGATATCATGGAATTTGTTGACCAAAATCAGTTAATGTTTTTCTATGTAGCATTTAATTTAGGAATGTACAGTCTCTTTCACATTTTCAATATTATACATCATTTTTAAATATGATGTTATGTTACTAACCAACAAATAATAGTGCAGTTGGATAGCTAGAAAGAAGTCTATGTGGAGGCATGTGGAGGGCACGTTGCAGCGTGTTTTGAGCGTCTAGCGCGGTGCGATTTGAACCATTTGAATCAGCAATCTCTAACAAACCTCAGTGGCTTTCAAACTGTTTATATTTTTAATTTATTGGCATTGTTATATAGGATCCCAATGAAATTTTGAATTCAGTACAAAATCCTTTTCACTCTTTCTGCTTTGGAACCAGTTTCCACTCTGGTTGCAGAACACTGACCTTTTGCTAACATTTCAAACACACCTTAAAGCTTACCAGTGCTAAGACAAAACTAAGAAATTTTGACTTTCACTTCTGCTTCAATAGAAAATTTTAACTTCATCCCTAACCTCTTTATTGTGTTGCTGCCAGTTCACTAACCTCCTCTATAAGCCTTCCTCTTAATTATTCACAGAACAGACTGAGATTAAATTACACAGACTCAGACTACATCTACAGATCAGGCAATTTTTGAAGGCAGATTTTAGATTTTATATAGGCATATTAGAGTAAAAAACATTGCCTTTAGGGATTTGTAATGTGAAACTAGTTGGTCTTGCCAGTCAATGGTCTCGTCTACATTCGTACAGTATAATGAGACATCAGGCTATTTTTGTAACATATTATAGTGGATATCATAATTTAGTAAGTAGCAAATAGTGCCTTTTAGAAAAAATAAAAAATAAAACTGAAAGTGTGCTTGACAAATTAACAGTAAAAACCTTAAGTTTACAAGTTTGGAGTGAGACTGTCAAGGACCCCGCCTCCATCCACTGTTGCTCTGGGCAGAGGGATAAAGCTTCTCTCACTTCCACATATTCATTTACCCCCTACCATCACGCCAATTGAACCAGGGAGTCTGGGGGTAGGCAAATTGATATTCACCACACATCTCCATCCCCCAGCCAAAACCATCCCCACTGGAAACATTATTTCATTACATATATTATGCATTCAGCAAAAGGGAGGTAGTGAATGTGCGCTATGCAGATGCCTGCGTGTGGGTGTTGGCAAACTCAGATGTTTCCCTCTATGTATACATGACTGTGACATGCCTGTTGTGTTTTTTTTTTTTTGTTTTTTTTTAAAAGAGGGTGTAAAACAGATAAAATGCCCCAGGGGTCCAGAGTTAATGGTACTTGATTTACTTTGTGGAAACAAAGAGAAAATATTTATTTCATACAGTTTTGTGTCAACATGAGAGAAATGATATTTCAAGTTTTACCATGCGTGGGGGGAAAAAAAAGTTTCCTACAGAGTTATGATGAATTTTCTCTGTTCATCTGAGACTTCGCGTCCACATGTGGATGTACAGACTGTGCCTCAAGCAGAGCAGGAGATAAAGAGACACAAGAGAAAGGAAATAGACCAGAAAGAGATGAAGATAGAGACGGGCAGATCTTACATGTGACAAGTTGCTCTTTGGGCCCAGGTCCAGATGTCACCAGAGCAGTTTTTGTTTGTTAATGTCTTGTTTTAAAAGCCCCCTTAATAGTGATTGCTGCCTTTCCATTAAGTCTTTAAGTGGCTCAACACAACATAGTCTTGTCTGATTTGAACTAGAATCAATTTGGAAAAGAAACCATTTTGCTTCTGTTTAAGCACAGCTCTGTCTCTGCTGTGGCATGCTGACCTTTCCAGAGGTCTGTCTTGTGCTTCTAGGCGGGGCTAAACAGAGGATATGCGGGACTAATTAGACTGATTGACGTCAGAAGGCATGGTGGCTTGTATTTGAACCGTTTGTCAGGACTCACAACTGCATCTCTGTTAAAGACTCTCTGACTCTGATTTCATTTTTGTGTGTTGAGTACAATTTTTTTTTTGGCAATTTTTTCTAGCATATGGTTTGCTTTTATTTTTCTGATCAATGGTCTCTCTTTTTTCCCTTGTGCAGAAATTGAAAAGCGAAACACCTGCTTAGTGGTAAATAATACAGCTTGCTTTGGGTCAACTTCCCCTTGGGCTCTTCCTGTACTTAGGGAAAGGTTTCCTTCGCTCAAACTTTCAAAAGTCTGAAAAGCAGATGCACTGGGTACATCGACCACACATCGTGTATTTGGATGCTCTTGAGTAAGACTCCTGATTTAGAGTCTTAAAAGTGACTGTCTGCAGGAACAACTATCTGTCACCTTCCCTCCTGTTAGACGCTTATTGAAGATCAACCATCCCCTCAGTTGTCTACTTTACTGCAAGGCTTGTAACAATTTTTTTCATCTATCCCATGCAGCCAAATATTTTGTGATTGCACATTGACCATGGTGACACTTACCTAGAGGAGAAAAGCAAGCATTCATAAGTTCACACTAGGCATGTGACATAATATTTGGAGTATTAGAAATTTGGATCCCTCTGAAGAGGACTGTACTAAACCTGTTATTTTAACCTCTCTCCACTGTCTTTCAAATTTGCAAAAATAATGAACGTCTATGGATTCACCACATTTAATTAATCACATTAATGCCTTCACTACTTCAAAGTCGGTAACACTGAAAATGTATCACCGCTTTAAATTGTTGGTGAGGATTATTAAATAGCAAAGCTTTTGGCATTAGATTTCTAATGTATTATCAGTCCTATTTTTGAATGTAGTTTATAAAATAGTATGCTTTCACTTTGGTGAGCTCACTACTTTTTCAGTGTTTTGGGTGTTGAGCATTGAGTAGGTCTGTCTTGTTGACCTTTTTGTATGATGAGAATCTGCTTTTTTGGCAATTTGTTTCCAGAAGGGTTTGTAGGTGATGTCTGACTAAAAAACATTTCATGTAAGTCATTTCTGATAACTGGCAATAAGTCCTTTACGTCACTGTGGAGGGATTTTGGTCTGCTCTTCTTTGTAGAATTGTTTTAATTCAGTTACATAGGTGAATTTTCAACCATGATCAGCTGGTTTAATCATATGTCCCAGCTTCTCACACAGATTTAAGTTTGTAATTTGACTATATCACTACAAAACCTTTATTTATTTGTCAATACTTATTAGGCATTCATAGGTGGACCATTATTAGTGTGCTTTTGATCTCATACATATTTGTGCTTGATCTGTGGCAAGTCAAACTGGACTTGCTACAGAAACTTTGTAAAAGCTTTAACTGCAAAAAAGAGGTATTAAAAAATAAAATATAAAAACAGATAAGGAATGCTAGTTTAAACCTGTCTATATAGAGCAGCATAAAAGTGCATGCTACACGTGAACATACCAAATTTATGCATTGTCTGACTGCTGGTACAATGGCAGTGCAGAATGTAGTTAAAACAAATAGGTCCATCCTGTCTTTCCTAACTAATGTGCATTTGAGGGAATGGAAAAAAGTCCTCTTCAAGTTGCATTAGCTTCTTCATCTCCTACCCATTTTCAGGTGGTCTTACAATGAATTTGTGGTACAGCTTCAACATTTATGTGAATGCGTAAAATGCTCTGAGAGCCGTTCAGTGGGAGGAAGTTCGCCAGAGATCAGGGCTCGGTCCACATTCGCAAACACTCATGCATCCAGAAAAATGTGGCATAAAGAGAGGCCTGGTGGAGAGAAATCTCACCTGCAATTCAAGCGGATTACTCTGGCCTTTTATTTGCTCTCGTTTGGTTGCGGGGGGGAATGTGCTCCACTCTGACCTGGGGGCACTCATCCAATCAGCTCGCTATCTGCTGCAAGGGCCTCCATAATAGTGACATTTTTCCACCTCGTCAATAAAGTGGTGAAAGCCACCCTCCACCCGCTACTTGACCATTTAACTTCTTCCTGAAAAGGCCCTTTCTTTCTGTCTGTCTCTGTGTCTGACTGAAATCAATAAAGGCAGAGCAAGGAAAGAGGACGATCCAACAGCTGCATTAACTGGTGGTCTTGACTGTGGTATAAAGTGGGCTGCTGGCAGTGGAGAGTGGGAAGGTCCAGCCTCTCATTCACCCAATGGTGCAAGAATTCTGCTTGTGATCTACACTATATGTTGTCATTTTGTAATGCAGTGGAGAGTCTGGAAAAAAAACATTTATAAAGTCTCAACAGACACGTAGGGTCTCACTCACATACACACACACACCTACACACACGCCTGCAAGTGAGTGACAATGAATAAAAAAAATGACAATTTTAAAATATTCATGCAGTGAAAAAGGTGACAATTGTATGCAAAAACACATTAGCACATATATAAACTCTGCAGTCTCTAATGATCATTGCTTACCATGACTCATTTAGCAGCTGCATCCACACATCACGACATGTCTGCAGTGATTGACATAATGGCATCAGAGTGAGAACAAAATGTCTTCCAATAAAGGAGCAGGAGGGAGAAAATGAGAGAGATGGGTTACAACTCTGCCCGTGCTGAAATGAGTGTAGTGCTTTGTTTGGTTATGCTGTCTGAGCTGAAATTGATTTCTGTGAGAAGCATGCACCAAAGAGCCTCTGCTTTCAGATGAAATAAATAACATACTCTTGTGAAGATAGGGGGGTATGTGGAAGAAGGAACAGAAGGTGGAAAATGGGATCAGGGAGGAAGGCAAGAAACAAAGATGGATGGGGTCAAAATGATTTTATGAAGGGAAAGAAAAGCTGGGATGGAAAAAATTGAAGGAAATGTCTAAATGTGCCATACTGAATTTCATGTGTTCAGTGTAGTGCAGCACTGAGGAGACAAAGACTGGGAGACATCTGGAGTAGAGGAGGATAACAGCCACATGCCGCTCTCCAACCACAGACAACATGATGAGGGATTAAACTTCATTGCAACATGTTATGGTAATGAATGGTCTGTGGCCAGTTCTGAACGTGTTAGAGTAATCACCACTTTGCAGCATGTGTGAGTGACACTTTTTGGATGTACTCGCAAATGCTTGTGTCTGCCTAAGCAAGTGTGGAAATAATATGGTTCCCTAGAAGTTGGCCAAAGCAGAAACATGCAAATTAAAACATGCAACATTTAAGCAGTTGGTGTAGTATGCAATATTTCTCATAATTTGTTGAACATTGTCTATTAATAGAAGACGGGCAGGACCAGACCTTGTGGTCTGAGCCAGCGTCTGGGCATCTGGGTCTTGGATTGGTGCCAGAGAGGGAGGAGAGCAGAAAGAGTCAGACATCCCAGAGTGGTGAGGTTGACTCTGGGTCACACTGGCTGCCTGGCCTTATGGCTCACAGATGTTCATCTGCTTCAACAAGAGTTGTGTTTCTGGAAAAATTTACACCATGTTGTGAGGCATGCTGGAATAATCTCCTCTGTTTAATGAAGATCTCATAGATCATCGATCAACAAGACACAAGCAAAAGCACGTTTGTGGATTACAAAGTCTCCCGAAAGCAATGAATCTGCCACGCAGTTGCACAGAGTTGAAGTGTTGTGGTGTTCGAGTTGCCTGCCCCGTCAGTCTTTCCCAAGCAAAGCGACAGGTTGTTATTGCTGTACAACAGAGCACAGGAGGAGATTGTAGGAAGTGGGGGATCAAGGCAGGTACAAAATGTCTGGGTTGGTCATGACAGAAAGAATGGGCGATAATCAGAGTACTGCAGAATGTATTTTCTTAATTTGGGTTTTATATATATATTTTCTAAAAGAAACGCAGAGGTACAATGACATGAATCAATAAATTAAAGTCCCTTGCTGCTTCCTAAATTAATCTACTGTACAAAGAGTGGGAGCAGGTGAAATTACTTTGCAGGCAGAGTGAAATGACTCATTTATTAAACTGCTGATCAAAACATTTGCAGTCTAGAAAGTGTTGTTGGATCTAAGAGGAGTTGTGCACTAAGCAAAGATATAAAAGAATGGCAAAATGTGCCAGTCCTATCCTTCGCATGGCACAAGGCAGGCAGCCAATCAGATGTGTGCAAGCTCTCTTGCAGGCAAATGACATGGAATGTTGGCTGTCTCATGGCCCCGCCTTCCGTCCCCACTGAACTGCTGTTGCCCATAATGATTTTATAAACATTTTGCCAGCAGATCAATACCTGTATTGATCAGGCATTGTGAGAGTGATCCGTCTAAAACCCAGAACAGCCTGGAGCTCAGAGGTGGGAGGAGCAAAAGAGAGAGGCTGCATAGAGGATGGCGAAGGAGAGCGAGTCTGCAACCACAGTGAAAAGGAAAAGAGATGCAAGGTTGGAAGAGACTGAGGGAGAGGCGGACGCAGAGATGGAAGCAGGTGAGGATGCAGATTTCGGGAAATGCTGCTAGGCCATTGGGACTGAAGAAAACAAATGGTAATTGCTTTCTAATTAACAAAGGGGAGGGGGCGACGGCAACTGATGACAGTTTCGAGACAGTGAATGATGACAGGAAAAGTGGGAATAACTTTATAAAATTCCTGCTCTAGTTCAGGCCTGTTATAGCATATAACACAAACAGGTACGCTACTGCATGTGCATGACTGCATGAGGTCAAACGACATTGTTTTCTATAAATTTGTGTGGGATGATAAGATGACAAGTGATGATAATGTAAACAAATTCACAGAGGTTTATGTCTAACTACAGTTTGATTTTTTTTTCTGTTATTCCTAGAAAGAAACTTAAAGAAGAGATGGAGGAGTCTGAGAAGACACTGCTGCTCTAAATCTAATGGCTGCAAAATGATCAAAACTTAAATTTCCTGAAACATCCTTAACATTTAGGAGAGGAATAATTCCACATCACCAATAAGGAAGATAATGGTTACATTTAATATGCAAAAGTATATTAAATGTAAAGGCAATGTTAATACCAAAAGACAAACATGGCAGCATGAAGACCATCTTCAACATACTGGATTGCTGCTGCTTTGTAAACACGTGGATGGCTGGCTTTTTGGAATACTTTTTACTGTCTGGGAATTCACTAAATTGGATGATTGCCTTACATTGAAAACACAAGTAGGAGATTTACTGAAGCGATGACTCACTGGATGACTCAACACAAGTTCAAGGCCACAATCTGCCCTGCGCTGGAGGACAAGTCAAAAGCTTTTGCTGTCATTCCCTCCTGCTGTGGGGAAATCAAGTTTCATTGATTGGTTTTTAAATAAGATGTGTTGTGCATAAATGAGGATCTGAAGGAAGATGACTTCCTCAAACGAACTGCGGGGGAAAACCTTGATGCTCATGAACTCGTGCTCTGGAGACTAGTGTGGAAGCGCTCAATGAAAAGGCCTGATGGGTCATGGGTCTTTGACCAAGCTAAAAAAAAAAAAAAAAAAAAAAAACGACTTAGGCTTATCAAGGGTTTTCAAGGGCAAGAGACACTTGTAAACAATTTTCCTAATGAATTAACCAAAAACACACATGGCACATCTCAGAGGATAAAGGATGTATGGTGCCTTGCAAAAATTTTATCAGCTGACCTTTTGTGTATCTTGTCACCAGTAAAACAATGCATTTTACTGGGATTTTATGTAATAGATCAATACAAATGACACATCACTGTGAGCCAAAAGGAAAACGATAGAAAGACTGCACAAATAAAAATCTGAGAACTATGGTGTGTATTTTAATTCAGCTTTGCTTTTCAGTAATTGTAAAACAACCCTCTACAGCCAGAGGATTGGTTATGGTTAAGCTCGCTTATGTGTAAGAATGCCCTAGTCAAAATTCCATAATCCAAGTGAGATGTTAAGCATGAAAGTTTCTATATATGCAACTTAGATTAGACTTAATTTGCTAAGAGACTGCAAACACACCAGAAATAACTTGCAACTGTATTTGCAGTAAGTTTTGGTTACTGTTCTGCTATAAAGTGAATATACACAAAGGTTTCAGGTCTTTTGCAGCCACTAAAGAGATTTCCTTTCAGGATTACTTAGCACTATCCATCAACCCTTTAACTCTCATTAGCTTGTGAAGTAAAGCATAAACTCAGCATTATGCTGCTATGACCATGTTTTACAACACTTCACCCCTCCCCAAGCAATTTGTAAGGGTTGTGGCAATCATAAAGGAAGACTTCCTTCCACTAACAATTGCGTACTTTCTGCCACTCTTTCATAAAGACCAGACTTGTAGAGTGCACAAAGAACAATAGTCCTGGCTGTCATTCTGAGCAGTACATGTTTGCAACTTCTCCAAAGTTTCCATGAGTCTCTTGGATGCTTCTCTGAATAATGCCTCTGTCTTTGGTGGATGGGTTTCAATGATGCATGTAGCATAACATTTTCAATTGAAAAGAGCATACCTGGTGATTTCTGAAGGAATATGGAACCGATTTTTATTAACTGCATCAGAGTGAAAAGAACCAAATAGAATGTTTTCTATACATTTAGTTATATTTTTATTCACGAAAACTCTTTTCTTCTACTTCGGCACTACTTTGTTTTGGGTTATCACAAAATAAATTGAGGACTATGGTTGTAATGAGACAAAATGTGAAAATGTAGGAGCATTAATAATTTTGGAAGGCATTGCACTTTCTCAGTTAAACACTTAACATACATGCAATGAGACAGCTTTTTTAAAAATATTTTTTCTTTATGCCTATTAAATAAGGACAACCAATGTTTATAAATGAATGGGAGGAATTGGTGAAATGACATATTAAGCTTAACTAGATTATTCCTTCTTGACAACAGTATGTTTAGTAAGAACTGTTTATGCAATGTTCTGAGTGTCAAACATTTCCAGACAATCAAAACAGCTTTCATTAAAAACTAAATGTAAATGAATAATAATGCAAAAGTATTGTTTCCCAGTGAGAGGTAGGATGCAATAGTAGATTTAAATTCAGATCTTGAGCTGAAATTTAAGTCAAGTACATAGAAAATGAGGCACAAGAATCAGTAAGCAGAAGACGTAAAGCTCAATCTGAAGTTAGAACAAGTAATTAACACCTTAGCTTTGTTTGATCAACGCGCAAATTATGAATCATGAAAGGATATAACTATAAATTATTCATTATGGTTACATGATAAATTGTACAAAGCTTTTAGATACTATAGTGACATTATTAGAACAAGTGAAAGAAAAGGTTGAAGAAAAAGGACAATGATGTACCTTTCTGTGCAAAGAATTGTGTTTTATTGGGTGAAGTATTCACTGCAGTATTGTATACATTAAAAATTGAGAATTATATCACTGCATAATATAATAACAGTAATATTGATGCAATGCAAAATCTTAACTGTCTATCTATCAAAGAAAAAGTTTAACTAAATGGGTACGTTTTATTTTTTTCACAAGGTTGTATAACAATAAAGTGCCATTCTTGTTTTAAGAGCTCTGTTAAAGTGAACAAACATAAGCTCATCTTTTCATTTGGCATTATAAGTCTTAGCAGATGTATGAGCATATGAACCACTGGCAATTAATGTTTTCACTGATCAAGCTGACCAGATGATTGCTCAAAATCCCTAGAAACATTACTCTAAAAATTGGGTTAAAGTATTCTTGATTTTTTTAAAAAAGTCAATAAATAGTTTTACTAAAATTGCAGTGTATAAAACAAGTCTGAAATACTTAATTATCCCCCTGTTGAAGCTTCTTAAGCACAGAAAACACTATAATAAATAGCTTCCTTTGCATCTTGTTTAATCATGATTGACATTGCCTCTCATTGTGGCCAGTACATGAATTATTATAATAAAATTAATCGACAACAGTTTTGACCCCTAGAACAAAACATTGTGTTACTGATCATGATTTGCCCTTTATACACATTGGTAATCCTATTTCTACAACAGCTTAATTACACAAAGATAAACTCATGAGCATTGTCACCTCACTCAAAGACTTAATTCATGTGCTATCAAGGCAAAATTTGCACACCAAGTCGTTTTCATCTTTCCATTCATTGTTTTGATTAATTCTTTCTGTCAAAAACAAACCTTTGGATGAGTGCCAAACATCAAATTAGGGTATTCATTAGACACATCAAACATAAATTACTATTCAATTAACAAGCCAGTCGAGCTGAACTAATCAACTAATTAGGCCATGTGTGTACACAGCAAAGCTAACAAAAGCACATGAGTCCCCTGGGAAAGCAGTAAAACCCAGAAGAAGAATGACAGCCAGGATGAAAAGCTACTGGTTTGAGAGGGAAAAGGAGAAAGCCACTAGACACTTGGCGCACGGTTAAGCTGTTTAGCTCCTCTAATCATAAACTTTATTGTGTTGATGCATTACTTTGATCAGTTTCAAACTGCTAAATCAAATTGACTTGCAAAGCACATAAAAAAAAACACACATGCAGAAAAGCTGTGCTTAACCCAAGCTAACATTAAGATTTCAAAGAAATTTTTCTGATAATGGGAACAGATTATCCTTTCTTCTTATTTTTATACAAGTTCAGAGCAACAAATACTGCATAATTCCACATAGTAAAAACAACAAGGTAATGTCTTATTGTTATAACGGCGGTTCAAATATTATCTGATAGAGAATGTTCAAAGAACTGGGAGATTATTCTATTCACTCTTTGTCAGAGCCTCTGTGTCAAAGATGGTCTGTCTGTTCCAAACATACCTTTGGTCCAAAGCAGCTCGAGCAGGCCAGGCTGTTCAAATATTGTCTTCACACACTGACCAGGCTGCAACCTAAAGGGGAAACAAACATAAAATACGCATGCATTTATGTGGGGAAAACAACCAGACTAATACTGTTAATCATTATTGTACCATTTGTTGGAGAATATAAAAACACAGTTTGGAGTCACACCCTTTGGACCAAAAATGTGATTAAGATACAAACTGACTGAGACAGTTCTCCCCATTCCACCCATCATATCTAAATGTCTAAGGTCTGCTGGCGCTCCACTAAAGGCCAAAGGCGGCTGTCGAAAGGAGCACACCATTATTGTACCAGTAAATGTCAGAACAGCCCCATCTAATTGTGCCATTACTAATTCATGTTTATTAATGCTGTGATGTATGATGGCTTCACAGACAGACTGAGTTTGTCTGTGCTTGTCATGTAGAGCTTATTCTTTGCTGGTGACGGCTGCAGGGAAAGTAACTGTTGGGCTGGGTGGTGGGTGTGGGTTAGAGGGAGCATGAGAGCAGCAGTGCCAAGTGGTGTGTGACTCAAGCATGAAGGCAGTTGACTGATGGTGCCAGCAAAAGGCACTAGGCCTTTTGCTGGCCTAGTGCCAGGGTCCCCAGGTCCCTTGTGTCCCAGCCGCTCAGTACCCCAGAGCCTCTAGGCAGGAACAACAGTTATTGTTTTCATTGCCGACCAATTAGCAACACTTACGCCTTATTTAGTCATGCTCTAATGTGGGCTAATTAGCTCACATTAGTGCTTGACTACATTAGAGCATCACCTTGTCCCTCACACCAACACCAGGCGTCATCTGGGGAAGAGTGGGGGAATGTGAGGGATGAGGAGGAGGTGGGAATGGTGGGAACATGAGGGGAGGTGGGGCTGAGCTGGAAGGATTACAAGAGCACCAATCCAGCTCTGTGGATCAGCACTTTTTAAGAGATCTTCAGGGGCCTGTTGGCTGAACACATAGCAGGAGAAAAGGGCAAATACAGCCCAGTTACACTTTTATAGAATGCTTTGTGGAAAAACACCCCAGACACACACCTTGGTCTGGCAGCTCGGTTTGTCATATGGCTCAGGGGGCTCTGCTGGCCTATCACATGACCGTTGTAATGACCTTAAAGGGCAGCTTCCTCAACATGCTCAGGCCACTCCCACTGGCTGAACTGTTCAGAGCAAAATACAGCTTGGGTCACTGCATAATGTGATGCATCTAGCCCTCAGGGTGGATATTAAAGCAAAAAAAAAACCCATCATCAACATAGAGCAGAAACCAGGCCAGAAAGATGCAAGCTGACAAGCAGGGCATAAAACTGTACTATGATTTGAGGAATATGAACACAGGAATATGCTGTGTTTTAAATAAGGTACTATATCAGAATTACCTTTATTAGGAAGCTTCCAGTGAAGTGAAGAAAATAACTAAAGGCGCGCTTATTCTAACAATCAAAGAATATTTTTTTTTAAACATTAGAGCAATGCATAGTGTTACAGCTGTAGCTCAGTGAGTACATGTGAAAAGATAAAGGTCAAAGATAGGTTCAACTTCATTTCAGCATCCTATACATATGTATAAACAAAACCCATCAATCTTTTCTGGTTGGAGGGGTATAAAGAAAATGTAAATTTTTAAATATTAAAAAACAAAATGAGAAAATAAAATATATATAACATATGTCTGATCTGGAAACACACACACACACACAAAAACCCACTGATGCAAGGGATCCCAGGCATAATTTTTTGTGCTTAGCATTTGACTGGTGGCTACACTCCAATCATTGCAGCGGTGGGTCTCCTCATCATCTACAACTGCTAAGCAAAGGCGGGGCTATAAATGAAATATCACTTTCCATTTTATCTCCGGGGGGCAAAAGGATGCTTTGAGCCAATCAGAACCTTACAAGTCAACCCCTGACCTTTTTCATCTCAATATGACTACCATTATCTTGCTGAAAATTAGACACATCTCACTATTGTTCACTACCAATGGGGAGGACAGTAGTGGAGGTTATTTAAAGATAAATGCTTAAGTGCTCATGATCCATGCAGTAATCACACAGCAGCATTCGCGGTAGAACGTAGCATGCAGTCTGATTGGATGAGGTAGATGTGCACCAACAAGGCTTTGTGGTGATGCTTTAATGGTGAATGTTTAGCATGTAAGTAGCTCCTTATTTTACTGGTAAACCCGTCTGGCAAGAAGGTTTCTGAGAACAATTTTGCATCACGATAAGCAATTAAAAAAACAGCTTAAATGCTCAATTTAAGCTCACTTTAGAAAAAAAACTCAGGTAGTTATACAACCTTGATTTCACTGGTCTCCATAGGCAACTGGTTCACTGTTGGCTCACTTATAAACATGAGAAATGAGAGGGATAATGTCCTCTGAGTAACAAAGCCATTAGGTGACAAAAATGAATAGAACTCTGAAAAGATGAAATTACATGACAACATGAGACTTGTGGGAGTAAAAAAATAGTTGAGTATAAGGCTTTTTATAATCTCGAGTGGTAGAAAAAACTTTTTAACCTTGTTTATGTTGATGCTTTGAGGGCCAATGGAATGTTTACCAGCCAAGTGAAATACTCCATTTGGTTTTTATGGAGGCCTGTGGATCTGTGATTTCTAATGTAAGCATTTGTGCGTATAGTCAAAGTTAAATGAAATAACATCCCTTTTCTATGACTTCTATGACTAAATTCTATGACTTCATGTTATTGTAAAAATATAATTTATGCATTGAAATGCTAGAAATGATGCCCAATGTACCTTTTCTTTACAATGATTGTATAAATTCACACAGAGTGTTTCAGGATTCTTATATTGTATGCTTTACATATGGGAATTTACTATGGACTATTATCCTAAAGAAAGATATAAAGCTGTGGGTGAAATATGTATAAAATAATCTCAAGAAATTATTCTCTGCCGTCAAGCTTCTATAATGTATTGGTAAATGTTTTGGGGAAAAATGTAGTTTCAAAAAAAAAAATAGCCTACATAATAATGATTTTCTGATTACGAATTTGCTATGACTAAGTATTTTTTCTGTCATTTTCGATATTTTAAACAGCTGTATCAATACATATAGTAGTAAGAAAGAGTAAGTTTATCCTCAGAAGCGGGCTTGACATCATGCTTGTATCTAACACTGACTTTAAGAAAAGTCAGTTGTGATTTCAGAAGTAACATTCTTTTTTTATTAGTCACCAAATATTTGTGGATTTCCTGTTGAGCCCAAAAATATTCATACTCATGCTAGATTTAAATTTTAAGTAATATTTTTATTTCAACTGGAAGTAATTCTAACAACTTGTTTAAAATGGCCCAGCAAGAGCCCTGACTGAATCTGACAGAAAAGGTGTAGGGAGCTAAGGTTTAGGGTAATGGCAAAAAGGTTTTCCAATCGAAAATACTGGGATCTCGTAATTTAAAATATAGTGTGAATGTACCACTGGAGACATGCTAAAAGCTGCTTAACAATTATAATAGTGAAATTGCTATGGTGCCAAATATCAACTGATTATTGAGAAGATCGTGAATACTTTTTGAAATGCCATTTTTTAATCAAATGTAAATAAAAACAGCTTTTTTCAAAACTTACATGTTTTTGCATTGTTTTACTTTACTTCGAAACATGCCTGTCTAATTTCCTGTCTCATTTCCAGTGACAAATTTGTTGGCTGAATAAAAATAATTTTACATCTAAATTTGCCAGAGGTATGAATATTTTTAGCTTAAATTATAAATGTAGGCTGACTTTTTTTCTACAATTTTTTTTTGCCGTAAATTGGCGATTTCTGCTCTCAGGATAACTATGCCTTTCACCTTCCATCTGCTGTCATGTTCCTTCTACTGAAAATATCACTCCTGTCTGTACCACATAAGTCCTTAGGGAGCCTTATTATTTCAAAAAGCTTAGTTTAAAGCTACATGTTGTCAGTTAAACTACAGACTCACCAAGTTTATTTGGAAAGGTCCTGCGCACCGCCCAAACATGTCTAACTTATTTAATCTATCTCTGTGGGCATGAACATAATGCATCTTCATATACACCTTTAGAGTCCGAAGGTGTACAAGTAATTGTTAAGGTTCTCAAGACCTAATTTGCATCAATGCATGCATAATGTTCAAGAGGGTCACAGGATAGTTCTTTTTCAAATGTTATATTTCCATGATTGGTTCATTCTCTCCATTTCCTGTTCATTGTGTGAAAGCAACCTCTATTGTCTGCGGGTAGATTCTGCTCGGCCCTGAGAGGGGCCACCCCCAGGGAATGCCGCATCTTTTATTAATCAGGGCCGCTGCACCACAGCCCTGCTTATCTAATTTAGCAGCCTGCCTTGATACAACTATGTTGGACTTGGTGTAGGAAGAACGGGACAGAGGTGTGGGGGTGCAGCAGGGTGCGGATATAATGGGGGTTGGGGTGCTACCTTTGGATTTTCCATATTGTGGCAGGGATGCTGGGGTTGAGGGGTGGTGGGGGTGTACCGAAGGGAGGTAGTGACTTATCAGACACCTCGTCACCAAGTTTTAGGACTGAATCACAATACAGCAAATTACCTTCTGCTGACAAGAAAAAATGAGCACGGCCCCCATACAACAAAAATAGGATTGTCAGGAAGAGGTGACACATTGATTGCTTAGTATGCGCATCTAGAAAGCTGGGGTTCAGAGGCGTCCTTCCTATATATATGTAGAAGAGGCTCAGCAGTGCACAGCACAGCCATAACAGGGAATGAGAAATTGAAATGCCATGTTAGATTGGAGTCCCTTCCTCGAGCCAATCTTTCTAGTCTAGCCAAGGCTGGCCCATATTAGTCCACTATATCATAGTACAAACCTTTGACTTTTAGTAAATAAACTTAAACCTACAAAACATAAAACAATTTGATGCTAGGCGATAGTATAATCTACCTGAACATGATTCGGTGGACTGTGTGAATTATAATATTTTTAAGCCCAGAATTTTTCTTTTCTGGCTGATCCTCCTCCCCTTTTTCCTCTCATGTGTGTCATGGCTCAGATGAATCAGTGTCACCGGTGTTGAGAGCACTTACTGTCAACCCTTGCGCCCCAGGCTACAGCGCTGATGGACACAAACTATAAAATATCAGCCCCCTGGGGACACATCGCTCAAGCACTGCCCCACAGCCCCGAGGGGGTGGGATCTGGTCAGTGTGTATGTATTTTGGTGAGGGTGTTGAGGAAGCAATATGCCAATGTGTTTGTCTGTTTTTCTGATGTGATCGCCTAATTATGACCTAAATGGGTGTAATCGTTTGGATGCTTTTCCGCATCATTTCTGTGACAGAGTTAAAAGCACAGCGAATGAAGAGGAAATTATTTACAGCAGTGTACAGAGTAAAGCTACCATGTTGTTTTATCATTGTTCTGTTTATATGACTGGATAATGCAAATTAAAATTCAAGAAATAGCAGTTACTTGTTTTGTGTATCAAAGAAAAAGAGAAAACCTAATTTCCACTAAAACCCCACAACCACTCAAAAAATGGTGGTATCAGCGGTAAAAATCTCTTTCTCCGAGAAAAAAAAAAACTAAGATTTAAACTAAATGACATGAAAGGAAAATCAGAAATAGCAAAATAAAAATGCTTGTCTTCCTCAGGTCACCTGGGCGACTAATTCCTTTTTATTTACAACTCCGCAAGTTTACATCTGTCAGTGTGAAATTCAGTCATGTGCTCAGACGCATTTATATGAAATACTGTGCCTCGCAGAAGTATTCACACCACTGATTTTTCTGCATTTCGGCACATCACAAGAGGAAGGAAATACAACTAGAAAGTTGAGTAGAAATTCTACATAGCTGTCTACATTTTTAGTAAATAAAATCTGAAAAATATGATGTGAATTTGTATTCATAACTCCTCAGTCAACACTTTGCAGACTCACCTTTTACTGCAATTATAGAAAAGTGTTTTGGGGTATGTCTGCCATTTTGTGTCAGAGATAAATTTTGAAATAACTGATGTTCATTCAGGTTAGAGGAAGAGCGTATGTAAAAATCTAATCCAAGTCTCGCTACAAATTCCTCTGTTTCTTTAGGTCTGGACCTTGACCGGGCTACTGAGGCTAAATGATATTCTTTAATCTAAGCAATTCATTGTGCAACTTGCTTTGCGTTTATAGTCAACATCTTGCTGGACCTGGGCAAACCTTTACCCAGATCCAAAGTGTTTCACAGCCTCTATCAGGTTTGCCATGCATTTAACCCACATCCCTCTCCCTGATAAACTCAGGTGTAGATCTTTGCATCTCCAACATGAGCTCTGTGGCTGCATCTATAACTATGTTATTTTATCTTTTTATTTTAACCTTTATTTTGCCTGGCAAGTGATTGAGAACAAATCATCATTTTCAAAAACAACCTGGCCTGAAAGCATCAAAACATTGCACAGCAGAACATCATAAAGCAGAAAACATAATAAATTAAATAATTAAAAAAAGACAAATAAGCATATTCATACTAACTAAGCATACAACATATGTAAGAAAAAGCAGGTATAATGATTACATACTGTGGATTAACTGCGGCTAAACTTTTGAGGCCTTCATCGAACAGCTGTGTTCATCATTAAAACATTAAATAACACACAGGTGGACAAGTTAGGTGATTTCTGAAAGCAATTAGCTGCACTGGATATTATTTAAGGGAAACCAGAAAATAAAAGGATTACCCACTTTACATGAACCAATTTGTAAAAGTTACAGGTAATTCGTATCCATTTTCTTCCACTTCAAAATCATGCTCTATTTTTAAAAATGTTTAAGTGGTATGAATATTTTAGTTTCATTAGCAGTTTTTTTTTTAACACAATTTTCTGTTTCATGATTGAACATTTAAGATAAAAGGAAACTAAAATTCATCTCTTAACATGCCTTTGACCTATCTTTTAATACTGACTATTCATTTATACCACATCAACTGTGGCTGCTTCATTCAACTAACAACATTAATAAGGCTCCTATAAGATTTAAGGACAAGATTATAATAGAGAAAATGAAACAAGGAACTGAACAGTTGACTGGAGACTGGTGATTCTTAAGCTCGCTAGAGTGTATACTCTAGTGGTCTTAAGCACCATGAAAGCTTTTCAGATGACTAAAGAAGAAAATTCAAATGGAAACCAAAAAAAAAAAAATTACAGCAAAAATGTGTGGCTACAGTTGCATGTTTCACAAAATAACTTCCCAGGCAGAGTCATAAAGGTTGAATCCTGTGGTCTAAAATGAAAATGTTATGATCAAACATAGATATTAATTCCTGGAAAGTAAATTACCTAAGAGAATATGAAATGTCTTCATAATTAAAGGTTAATGGGTAAGAATAATCCGTCTCCCTTTCAAATGTGACTGTTAAGTGATTTATACCAGCTAGGCTATGGCCAATCTTGCATTTCAGTATCAGTTTCTTGATATATTTCAATGTGAAATGCATCAACGGTTCACTGTATTTGGATAAAATTGACCTTTAGCTTCATAGAGTAAACCAGAAACTTCTCTTATTTGATCTGAAAGTAAATCCTAATGCATAGTGGAAAAAGAAGAAACGTAATGAGAGATGTAGTGCACAGATTCCAGATGTTAACCCAGGCAGGCTTATGAAATTTTAGCTTCAGGAACGAGAGATGGGGGGCTGCTTTAAACAAGAAAACGAGAAAGGAGCTGCAGACCCCTGTGACAGTCACTTAAACCGAGCTGCAGTCCGCTGGGCTGCCACGTAGTAAAACTCATTCATAATTTGTGATGAGCGTAATGCCTTATCCACTTCATGATTATGTGGTATTCTTCACCTCTGCCGCAGTCAATGAGGCCAAGAGTTGGCAGCACAAATAGGTGGCCTGTACAGCTTAAGGAAGAGGAGGAGTGAAGACATGGGTTAAATAAGTCAATATTTGTAGAAATATTCACAGTATGAAAAGGTAGGATATAATATTGTAATTAAATAGCTAAGACGCAAGATTGTCTTTCAAGTTATTAATTTAATTATTTCCCTTATTGTGTCTGATGTAAACATTTTTGCCTCACTTTACCAAATTCCTCCCCTCGGACTAATGAGGCTCAGTCACCGCAGAGCACAGTTTGCCCTGTGATACTGATCGCAACACTTGTTAAGGAAAGCATGTCATCCTGGTTTCATTGAGGATTATGTCCACTGGGGAGATCATGAGAGAACCCCCTTAGACTCATTTCCAGCAAAGTGCTTCCCTCTGCTCTTATGACTGTTCTCAGTGTTATGAATAAGTAAATAACATTTTTCCAGTCGTTTAATCTCTGAGTACTGCAATTAGTAAGTCTGTAGTTTGTGCTGCCTTTTTTCTGCCCTTATTATTGTTATTGAAATGTCATGCTCTTATTTAGCTCAAGGATGAATAATAAATAAGCTATAATTAATGTCTTGAATGAGCTGACGGCTTGGCTTGGTCAATGGTAAAGAGGGACCCCGCCATCTTCTAGCCCTCCCAACCCCCCTTTTTTCTCTCTATCCCCTTCTTCTCTTTCTCTCTCTCTTTAATTGGATCTTGTAATTAGTTTCTCTGATGGATCTGGGAGGTCTCAGGCATCCTCAAAGTGTTCATTAGTGTTCTTGGAGGCGGGTTTAGCTCTTAAAAAGCTCTCCCTGCTCCCTCGCTCACATGTCATAACACTGGATATGAACCTGCCCAAATACAACCTGCAGCATTTAGTTTGGTTCAGAATGCCTTGAGGTCACAAAATAAACCAGATGAGCTCCATTTCAATGCTGGAAATAAGATCATTCTTGTGCAATGATTATGTAATTTTTAATGATTTTTTAAATTATTATTAAAATATAAATTAAAACCATATTAGATATCAAGCAGTAATACATTAAATTAAATCAAATGTATTTACAGAAAGCAAAAAGGCCTTTTTGCTTTCTGTAAAAAGGTTTCAAGTAAATACACGCTACCTGCGTGTATTTACTTGAAAAGTAAATACACGCAGGTAGCCATGATATAAAATCTAAGGTAAAATATCCTTTAGCTAGTTACTTGAAATCCAACCAGCCTCTGTAAATTTCTATTTTGAGACATACACACGTTCAACACACACTCTCCAATAAACACACACACTCAAACACACACACAATGATCAGGTCTATAATAAACCCCCACCGCCACCTTCTCTGACACCCCCCAACAGTTTCCCTCCTTTTCTCCCCCACCCTCCACTGGCCAGGCAACACTAGACATCTCTCCCTAATCAGCAGCCTTGTCTCGCTCCGAGTGGTTGCCATAGTAATATGCCGGCTGGTCGACATGGCAACCGCTCTGAGGTCCACTATTAAATGAAGAAGAGCGGAGGGAGGGACAGGGAGAATGGAGCCGGGATGAGACAGACAGACAGACACAGAGAGAGGAAGAACAGGAAAGACAGCAATACACAGGAAAGGATTGTCCAAGACAGGAGGAAGGGGTATCAGGGTGGCGTAGAGGTGGTGGGGTGTTACAGAAAAATGAATAAAAGTGGGGGTGGGAGTGTGGAGAAGGGCATAGAGAATGACTACAAGAGCAAAAGAAAGGAGAAAGTGGATTCTGCTTTACGTACCTATTACATTATCTGTTATGAAAAGTCTCTGATCTGCATTACAACAATATCTTTAACTCGGCGCATAATCACATATTGTACTTTTAATGCTGTGTAATTAAAAATTACACACATGGAAAATGCATGGGTGAAACTCGTCAAAATGTAGATAAAGCATCATAAACTGATGATTGCAGGGGTACTTCCTATATAATTGCTAGCTGGCTCAATGTTAGATGAAGTTAATGTATTTATGTTTGCAGTTATAGAATAAAATACTTTAGTAATTTAACCCTTTGTAAATGATTGAGAATCATGTACTTTTGAATTTAGTCAGTTTTTCACAAACCTTTGCATATTCACCTCATATTTTTTTTTTTTTTATTAAGAAATGACCATCTGGAATCTGGTGTACAGTCTACATATACACCAAATTCCAGAGCGACAGATGTCAGTGATTTTGTTTTGCACCTGTTCCTGAATTCCTTTTGATTGGGGCATAACGTGTTGCTTTTTCAGATCCTGTAGTTTCTTTTGTGTTGTCGGACAGTTTGGATAAATTGAATCTCTTCATTTCAGAGATCTGATGAGAATCACTTCAAGGTTTGATTAATCACAGTTAATTATTAGAAAACAGGAATGGTTACTTTTTCTCACTTTCTTCGATAACCAAAAACATTATTTCAAAAACTCCCTGCTTTATGCATGTTATCTTTCTCTGAGAATATTTGTTTGATTACATGAAACATGTGCATGAGTGTAACAAAAATGGCAGAACAAACTAAATCTTTGAAAGTTTTTAAGTTTTTACAGTAAGAGTTAAAAGAAATGGGGTTACAAGTATTTTTGCATTTATGTATTTTTAAGGTGCATTAAGTTATTCACAAATGTTTTCCGTTTGGTTATCATGTTTGTTGAGTAGAAAGGATGTGCTGTTGGGACCCAGCCATGAAGGACAGAACTACATATGGGGAACAAAGAGACTGGTATAAAAACTCTGAATCCCAGAATGCACTGTAATAACCCACTTTCAGTTTAAAAAAGAAGAGGAAGAGTTTCACTGTGACATCATGTTTTACCAAAAACTACCCTTGAAGGAAGTCTGTCACTTTACTGTAGGGGACTGCAATGACGCGACATAGTCATGTGAGAGCCCATCTTTTCAGGCGGAGAAGAAAGGTACTGCATCTTTGCAGTAAGCCTGTATCCAAAGTCAATATTCAGTTTAGCATTTGGGCTGCTGCATGCTGGCCAAAGAATAAATGTTGACCCCGTCTTATCTGAAAACATGCAGAAGGAATCAAAATAATCATAGAGACCCCAAAAGAAACTGCCAACACACCATCGCTACTTCCACCATCCTGAGAGAGAAGACAGCTCCACACACTGTGCCCTGCCACTGCAGCAGTTTATTCCTCCAACTGGTCTTGCCACCACTGTCTTGCTCCAAGCCAAGGACTTTCCCAGCCACTAGCCACACAACATAACCTCAACTGGTTTCCACCACTGTGCTGCAAAGGCTCCCATCTAATCACAGCTACCTTTGCTCATTGGCACTTCCACTGTCCTTAAGAATGACTACAGTAAGACGTGTGTCTGGGCAGAGAAAAATTAGTTTAGGATATGACATAAATATTGCTTTTTTTCATTGCTGATGGTTAAAACTGTTCTAAGCTAGAGCTTAGAGGCCTTAAAGGAAGCCAAAGCTGAGGTTATCAGAGATTTAAGTAATTAAAATTTTCTTCTAATAAGCAATTTGAGCACTGATAGTCTTATAACATTAACATGTTCCATTTTAGCGCTATTTTTTCTTTTACCTCGCCTCACTAATTACATAATATATGTCCACATATTTAAACCATGCTAAATTGTTATCTCAGCTAGAAGCTAAATGCTAAGCTATGGCAGCTATCATTGATTCTGTTTACAAAGTATTTTTCTCGGTTCATGTAATGATCAGCCGTAGCAAACGAAACGGGTAATATTGTTATTAAAAATATGGATATGACTATAGAACAAGTGGCTACAAGTCATACAAACACAACTTGAATGACATAAAATGTTAATGTGAATTTAAACCTCAGGGTAATCTCGACTTTTTTTTTGTGGTGACTATTTCACTATGGCAAAATTTGCCTTGCTTCTTTTTTAATGTATTTTATTCCTATCACACCTGCCTACATATCCATCTTTTTCTCGCCTCTTTTCTAAATGCACCTAACCTTTTATATCAGCTGGTGTTTTTCTGCCCATTTTTTCTCCTTTTTCTTGGTGAATCGATTTTTCTCTATTTGGTTCTTCTATAAGTCTCTTTTTTTTTTTTAAAGAATGAAATGCCATTCCATCAAGATGCCACCACATCAGTGACACAAAATAGCATTTGCTGCCTTGTGTGTGAAATTCCTCCATGAACTGAAACCCTCTCTTTTTCCCCGGAGCATCTTATGAAAGCTAGCTAATTGCATGTCCACATTGTACCGTCAGTCCCTGCTTCCCCAGAGCACCATTCAGAGGCAATTAAAGTGAGCTTAAACAGAGTAAGAAAGTGCGTCATCCTCTTAATGCAATTAAGGAAGTGTGCACACAAACATGCAGCGATAGTGCATAACACAAAAACAGAAATACATAGAGAGAACAAAGCACAGAAAAGCAAGCGGAAAAGGTCGATTTATTAGGCAAAGCAACCCTTTTACTTAGTTGCATCACATGTCATTTTCAGAGCATCCTAGATATAATGTTCAAAGTTTGTGATACAGTGTTTTCTCTCTAATGCAGCCGTAAACTTCATTTTTATACACAGTTTTAGTACCTGTTTAAAGATAAACAAACTGTAATTGTCTAATTGCTTTCCTGGCAATTCTACCTTCCAAGAAAAATGTTGGTGTTGTTAATTTGTTTCAATTGAACAGACAGCAGTACACAAGACAAACGTGTCCAGTATTAAAAAAAATTGAGAACGCGATTTCAGTATTATCACCTGAAAAAAGCTGAAAGAAAACAGTTTGAAATAAAACTGAACATATTTTATGGTAAACAATCAGAGCCTTGCAATTCGGGTGAGACTATCATTGATAACGTTTTGTAAAAACCCATAAAAATATAGTTTTCCTTGCACTTCCCTAACTTCACCATATAACCTTTACTCTGAGGACATTTATTCAATGGGGAAAAATCCCATGTTTATATTGGGTATATATATGACGTGACACAGAGGCCACTGCCTAGCATGAAAAAGGATTCACATTTATTTTTCTGCTATGAACAGTGGGTAGGATGGCCAGTTGGGTCTGGCATGAAACAAAGGATGAATATATGGAAAAGTATCTCATGATAACTGTAAAATATGGCAAAGGAGCTATAAAGTTATGAGCCAGTTTCTCTTTCAAAGACCCTGGGATAATTGTTGGAGTGTGCAGCATCAATAACTCTGTGAAATAGTCAGACACTTTAAAGAAGAATCTGATGGTCTACATCAGAAAACAAAACATTATTTGGTACCGAGTATCCAAACTGGGTAATGAACCTTCTTTTATGATCATCTTAGTCACAGGAACTAAATCCAAGAGAAAATCTGTGGGTTGAGCTGAAGGGATTAGTGCATGGAAAAAATAGCGTGGAAACAATGTCAAAATGTTCATTTTTGTATGCTAATTATTTGTTTACACCACTAAATAAATTTGCACAATTTAAAGGATTAGTTTCATTTATTTAAAGGGGGTTTGACACATCTTCACCAGGAGTGCCAATAAAAGTGGTCAACACTGTGATTAGCAAAAATATAGGAGGTTAAACACTCTCAAGACTCAAGAGTCTGCCCAGTTCTACATAACCTTTTGAAAAGATAAGGGGAGTTCAGGGAAAGTCCAAGGATGAAGAGCCACAACTGTTGTGTGACCTTAAACCCAAAACTAAGTGGTCATGAGCCTTTTTTAGAAAAACATTTTTCAAGTAATATACATTTAACCAGTGCATGCACGAATATAAGTAGAAAATAAATCATTAAGGAAAAAACCAATTACAGATTACACAAAGAAAACTGCACATTTTTTGTGCTTAAGCTCTTGTGAGATAGACAGGAATATTGGACAGGGGCTCTCTGATCAAAGGAGTTATCTTATTTTTGCTTATTTTTCTTTTTAGGAAAATTGGCAACAGTTTCTATTGTTTTAAGCAAAGCTGCTAAAGCAAGCTTGTAGCATGTGCTCATGGACTTGACTATCACTGATGCACTTTCACTTTCAGTGAAAATGTGTGCTGTATTGTGAAGAGTTCAGTCAGGCAACAATAGCCATAGAATGCTGACCAACTAGTTTGTGAAAAAGAGACAGTTTCCTTTATAAGTGTGTGTCTGTTCTGTTAAAAGTTGGAGTAAGCCATCAAGTTTCAAATTTCAGTGTTTTTCTTTTTTCATTTTTGCCATTTAGAAAACACTCCAGGGTTAAATTTTTTAAACACATTTTATTTATGTGTTACTGAGACAAGTAAAAAAGGCTACAAAAAGTAAGTGATAACTATAGTTTCCTTTAGCTTAAGAAATTCATCCTGAATTTGTAACTGCAGCAAATTGGAAGTAATCAAACCACATCTTAGAATCATAAGTCTTCTACTAAAAAAGCCTATTTTCAATTTCTTGTGCAGGTGGAAAGACTTTAATGTGATAAACAATAAGCTTGTGGAACTGATTTTTCAGTTCAACAAGTTTTAACTGAAAAATCCATTCAACAAGTACTGATAGTTCATGAAGATAATTCATGTCTTCATGAATTATCATTTCATGAAGAAATTATAATTCTTCATCTTATCATTTCTTCATGATAAGATGAAGAAATGAAAATGTTTTATTGTAACAAAGCAAACTTAAACCAGTTTTGAATGTGAAAAAATAGAACAAGTGAAGTGAGTTTGCTTTTTTGTATTTTAGCATGAATTAGACCACCTGTACACACCATTGTGGTAGAAAAACTCCTGAAAATGCCGTATTATAGTGCATCCTGTGAAGAGGTAGGATTTTTCTTCAAAAACATCAATACATATTTTTCTCACCTAAATACTTTGTGAAGTCTCTCTTCAATACAATCAGTTTTTTCTTTGCAAGGAAGACTTAGTTAGCTAAAAGAACCAGTTTTATGAATAAATAAAGAAAGCTGCATAAATTGACACCACTGAAGTGTTAGGAGTAAAAAATGCACTCTTACATTACACAATTCTAATTCTAATTAACCCACACTGACAAGAGCCTATGCTCACATTCATAACTGTGCTCACACAGGTCACAAGCAGTAGTTTATACACACAGTGCTGTCTTTTGTCAGGCATGAAGGCTCCATAATTACTATTGATCTGTCATTACAATGTTTAACTCACAAATTGAATTTCTCTAAGTTTCTTGTCAAGTTTAGTGCTTTAAGTGAAAAAATATCCAGCAACAAATCGAGCTCATCTGACCACAGTTTGTAGTCCACAGATGACAAAGCAGCCATTGACATCTGTGTTTTAAATTTAAGTTTGCAGCACTTCTTAAATTCCCAGAACTACCTTGTTCTACAAGATCAAAAGAGAAAATTACCCTTCTTACACAGAAAGGATATGCCAAAATTGTGCCAAACATTGTGGAAACCATGAGCATTTATTCTTTTACGGATGCTAAATATTGTTTTATTGTCTGTAAGAAAAGCTGGACTATGGCTTCTGTGTCCAAAAAGATAGGTAGCCTTATGAACATATATGAATACAAAAGCACAAGCTTTGAAAGTACAGATGATTGCAATTCTATCAAAATATGATACAGAAGCAACTTACTGAAAAACCTTGTGAAATAATTAAAACCAAAGCAGTTTTTACAACCCAAACATTAGTTCTGCTCAAAGATTTAACTTTCCTTTGTTCACCAAATCACCACGAACCCACTGAACTTCACTCTGGTGCAGGACACTCTTGTATGAATGGTATTTGATTTTGGTATAACGAAGTAAACTCTTCAATACTTTTGCGCAAAATGTTAATTATAACTACAACCACCACAAAGAGAGAGATTTGGATATCCAATTATTTCAAGTTGAAACATGTGATAACAGAGAGAAAAGATAGTTTTTTATAACAAACTTCTCCATGAAAAAAATATATTATAATCAATAAATGTTGAATATGATACCAGTCCTTTTTGGATTTAAAAACCCTTTTTTAGTGTACCTCAGATGATTATTTATGCTTTATAAATGGTTCTTATATTTTTACTAGTTTCCGGGTTCCTCCACTGTCCTGTTTAGATCAATCATCAGGTTTATGCTGGGAGGTTCTGTTTCCAGGTGGAAAATGGGACTTGTCTGTAAAATTATGTAAGTGTGTACAATGAGATATACTTGTGTGAGAGTCATAGTCTATGTTTTCCGCAGAAAAATATTGCCACAGTAAGAGCAATGTTACTTCATCTTCCGATGGCCACAAAGTCAGTAACATGTACCGAGAGATGCCTAAAAACCTATTTCCATCTCAAGTTACTTAAACAAATGCAAAACAAGCTGAAAACACTGCCAAAAAACGAAAAGTACATAACCAACATTTGACACATTGAATATTTGAAATAACAACTTTTCTATAAAACATTACCATAAATGAATGGCGGAGTATCATTCAAGCATTGGTGAAAATGTGTGCAAAATGTGGAAATGGATGGTTTTAGCCTATTACCAAATATGCCAGTCTCAGTGGCAAATGGACAGTTCCAGAACAAGAATACGGCATGTACAAACTATTCATAGCCGCTTCACAATGACTGGACTGTAGAGGGGGCTTTGGCATGCCTGTTATTCGGCATGTGCGGTCACCATCACAACCAATTCTGTCACCAAATGTAAAGTCGTACTGCCCCCAAAATCCCTCCCAATTATAAAAGGTCCTTGAGTTGCTGTTTTGCCCCCTCTCTAGCTCCTGTCTGATTACTGAGTGTGGGGTGAGCTGTGCAGGCAATCAGCCACAAAGCTCAGAGCACCAAGAGGACAGGGTGAAAAAAAAAAAAAAAAATCAAATCCAAAACAGTGCAAAAAATAAACTAAAGGGAAACTACAGGGCCGCAATTACAGGCCATCCAGCCAGGCCTCTGCTCCAGCACTCAAGAGCTGCCGTGATTTCCGACAGAAAAGGTTATTAGTTTTTATTGGAGGAAATAGATGCTGGGTGGCTTTAAATGGCACAGTAATGTGGGGGTGGGAGGGGGTTGGAGGCGGGGGCTCCTGACCTGGGTCTCCCAAGAGTCCCATTGCACTGCCACAGAGACACACTGAAGCCATCACACAGCCTCTCTCCTTCCCCCAGTCCCCATGCCCTACAGGTTCTGCTTGAACTCCAGGGCAAAACATTGCTCTCTAACCTTGATCTCATTCTGGACAGCTAATTCTTTTTTTTCCTTCGGACGTATGGATCTAAATCAGAAAATAGCTTAAGGTCATTGTTTAAAGTAAAATTTTGCACAGTTTAAAACCAAAACCATTTGTTTTTAAATTTTAAGGCAGTGTCTTATGGATCATAAACACCTGCTTCTGGCAGGAGCAGAGCACGTGAAAACGCTATCTGTCAGCGTGGCGGCCTCGAGTTTACTCGGCCCGACGTAATGACCGCCAGCAGATTTCTTGTCACGAGCGTATGAGCCTGCGACTCCAGAAGAAGACAATCGCCGTGCAGCCATGTTTGCCTTTGTGCATGGCTGCCGGTGTGTGTACTCTGCTGTGTGTGACGTTATTTCAAAACGTGTAAGCTATGATGTGCTGGCGTCAGATAAAGTGGTCTCCAGAAGCTCCAGTGTTTGCACAGTGACAGATGTTTTGTGTCAGCCAGAGGAAACATACAGAAGCAGCTGAATGGTCTCGCGGTTAATTTAAGCCCATGATGCAACAGTTCTGTCTCGGCTTTAATTGCGAGCCTGTGTTTCAAAATATGTCACGGCGTGTCAAAGCAGATAATATGGTAATGTCGTCTTTTGTGAGAGCTCACGTGCATGTTTGTCTTCATTGAGCTTGCAGTCCATGCTCCTACCCTAATCTGTATTCAGTGCAGGTGGGCTGCAACGCAGACCCGCAGCTCAGTAACTAATGGAGGGGCTGATGGGGGCCTGATGACGACCACAGGGCCATTTGTACACATACACGCAGAGTGCACATATACAAACACAAACACTATATCCAGCTGCAGCTGCTCCCATCACGCAGCTAGTGGCCGAGCAAGTTAATTACATTGACCGTTTAATACTGGCATTTTTTTTCCTTTGGAGCATGGGGGATGCAGTTTTATCAATTTTATCATCTTTCTGAGTAAGTGAGTAACAATTGCAGTCCAAGGCATCAACCTTTTCCTATGTTGATTACCCTGCTCCTATTTCTAAGCTTTTTGGTTTTTCTATAATTGCCTCTACTGCAAACTTTTGAAGCGAACCAATAACTTGATTGCCAGGATGTGTGAGGGAATTAGAAAATTAATGTTACTCTGGGGTCACTGCATTAGAGAGGCACACATAGATTCGCACCATGTTTTTTCAAGATGTTAGAGGGCTAACACAAAAATGTTCTTTACATTTCTACCCCATTTTTGTATGGAAAAAAAATACATACAAATAAATTTGCTATCACTCCTGATGAAGATGTATAAAAGAGGCTTAAAATAAATTTAGATTTTATTGGAGTAGCGCAGTCTTGCTCAACATTTCATGTAAAGTAATTGCAGTTTTTAAGACAATTACCAATGGCAGAACTGCTGGCACCCTTGCTGTCAATAACAGTTATTCTTCTCCAATAACACTTCCCACAGCTGGAGAACACAGAGTGATATTTAACTATTTATTTCACAATATCTCTAGATCCTCCAGAGTCTTGGAGTCTTCTCTTAGATGTTCTTCTCTTCAACTCACGTCACAGCTGATCAGAGGAGCGTTGAACTAGTTACATTTATGCAGTAAGATTTACTTAAGTAGCATTTTGAAAAAAAGCACTTCTAGTACTTTTACTGTACCATGCGTTTTACTTCTATTTAAGTAATATTTTTAGGAAGTTACACTACTCTAGTCTGCATAAAAATTCTAATTACCCACCTTGAGTTACTTTACTGAATAATAAAAAAAAACAAACATGTTTTAATCAAAACTGCAGGTTCACTGTTTATTTTATTTTCCATCTGTTGATCCTGTGCCATGTTGGAGATAAAATAAAGAGTATAAATTGTAAGTGGAAGTATTTTTCTTCCACTGTTTTACTACCATATGCTTGCTTCACATATTGGTTCCAAAGGTTTTGTGTTGTGGAAAAGTGAGGTTTGAAAATGTTTTTTTCTTCTGGTCGAATGTGTAATTTTGTTATTTTTGTACTGTAATATTGTGATTTTTTTAAATTTGCTGTAATATTGTGATTTTTTTGATGACTTTTTTTTATCTCTGCTTGAGCCGTTTTTATATTGAAGTAGTGTTACTCTTGCTTGTGTACAATTTCTGGCATCTCTAGCAGGTTATCTATAGGATTTAGGTCTGGGTTCTGAGCGCTACTTGATTTCTTTGTATAGTGAACCATTCTGTGTTGATTTGCCAACAAATTCTGGATCATAATTTGAAAAAGCTATGTTTTCTATAATGAGTAAGCCAAGATTTTTTTATTTAAAATCTGGTATACGGGAGAACACAATTTCCAATGCCTATGGAGGAGAAATAGGCCCACAGCATCACAGATCTCTCACCATACTTTACAGTAGACATTATTTTAAGAAGTTCAGCCTTAGTTTCATCTGTCGAAAAAACAAAGCCACAGTTCCAGTTATAGCTCTGGGATTAGAGTATAACTTAAAAGTTCCTTAGAAATTTAGAAGCGTCAATGAGATAAAATGAAAAACTAGTGTACTTTCTTTCATCTATGCCATGATGTTTTTTTTTTGTTGTTGTTGTTTTGTTTTGTTTTTCTGGAGACAAAGGAGATAAAGCCATCCATCATTTTAGTGGCATTTGTGAACATAGGCAACAACTCTGACCAGCTCTGTATCCAGTTCGACTCTGAAGAAAATACAAGAAGCCTTTTTGTGTGGAATTCATGTGAACCATTACGTTAAGGGCAAAAACATAACAATGACCTCCTGCAGTGGAACAAAGCAACTTCAAAATGTACAAAAGCTGCTCACAGATGGCTTGACGGGCCCGAAAGTTTGACCTGATCTCTGAACTCTACAGATTCCAGTCTTCCATCATCAATCATCAGTCAAACTTGCTGAAGTCAGACAAATGTACAGAAAGCTTATGTTAAACTCATAGGACAAAAACAAATCCTACCTGTAGACATCGTCAGTGAGCACTTATTTAAAAACACACTTGGAAAAAAAAATTTAGACACAACACTACAGAAAATTCAAGTTTGCTGAAATAATCTCAGCATTGTATTTCTTAATTTGCTATCCTTCTTTTAAGCACACAGACAATACAACATCTGTGCATCTCCTCTAGGCAACTTTAGTTAAAAAAAAAAAAAAAAAAAAAATCTGTTTTCTTTTTTTCTCTCTCTCCTCTACTCCTTCTTCTCTCTGCTGAGTTTGGGCCAAAGAGCTGACAGCCAGTGACCTAGGAGTCTCCAGGGTTCCCGGGGAGAAAGGTAATGGGCCCAACCCCGGAACGCACTCTCACTCTTTTCACCCACGGCTGCCGGCAGCTTTGATCCAGTAGCCCCCACTTCGGTCTCCTGACGCCTGGTAAGGAAATTCATAGGAACAACTGGAAGAGGCCTGTGTTTATTCAGCCCCTTTAATGAGGAGGGAGACGGATTATCGGGGGCCTAAATCTCCCCCCAAAAAAACACAGGGAAAGAAAACTGCTGCTCATTCCAGATGTTGCTCCAACAGCAGTCACTCCAAAAGAATCCGGGAGAGCACGAGAGAGAGAGAAAAAAAGAGAGCGAGGGATGGTTTTATTACGCAAGATGGGGAGACTAGTGGTCAGCAGGAGAATCTCTCCATGTTTTCTCTGTCTGGCCAGATGTAGGAGCTGCCAAAGCGTCTCTTTGTGAACTCAGAGGAGCCACCCAGGGGCTGCAGCAAGAGCTCTGAGAAAGAGTATGCAGTTATTCTTTTCTTTTTTCATAATTTTAAAAGCAGCATGTGCAATAGCAGAGGTAACCAGAGCTTGTAGGCATACGTTTTACTTTAAGCAATTTGTGCTGTGTTAAAGAGAAAAAGAAGCCATTTCCTGAGCCTGCCACATGACTCCTAATGTGTTATTTTTTCAATTTTAGCACAGAGCTTCTTTGTAATCATTACTAATGCAGCAAAGCAAGTGACGTAGGATCTGACGTATGAAGCCTCTCTGCCCCAAGAATGGAAACAGAAGCCTGATCCACTTATTAAGCAGCACAAACACTGCAGGTTGTGGAAAGACAAAGGTGCCTCATTCAATATTGGTGACACCATTTTACCTAAGCACACTGAGAAGAGCTGCACTGCACATCAGGCTCTTGACCCTTTGCAAACGGGGTCTGAAAAGATCAATAGGTCTCTCTATTGTCAAATCATTTAGGAGCGGATTATAGGTCAGACACTGGTCAAAGATCCTCACACAGACAGACCAAAAGGTCAGGCTAACTGAATATTTACATGTGATTTCCAAAAATCAGGTCTGTATTGTGGGAACACCTGTAGTGAATAAAAAAGTAGCTGTTCTGCAGGCTGGTTTGTGTCAATTTTCTCTTCCAGGTCAGTTTTCATACTAAAACATTTACTCCAACAAGGAGACCACTGTCATCACTGTCTGGTGACTGCTAAGATATCTAGCAAGATCAAGGCCATGAACGGTGACAGATTCGCAGGCAAACACACACACTGAGTGGAGAGCTGAAGGCGTGTGTGTGTGTGTGTGTGTGTGTATGTCCATGCGTGGAAAGGTGGGTCTGAGGGGAAAGGCTTGTTATAGGTCAAGTTCACAGATCACTTAGATCTTCATAAATGTAAGATTTAGAAAGTATTTCTTGATTTATCATTTATTTTAAATGGCAATCTCGATGTGGTCTTATAAGAAAAATGAATAGTACATATCTACTGATCAGATAGCCTCATCATCAGTTTAATCTATTGGTACAAGTTTAGAAGTCCTAGTTTTGTGTAAGATTGTAAAGGGAAAGCCCAGTTTGACTAACATAATAATTTTATCTATTTTTAAATTTTAATTCAAAATTCATAATTCTAAATTCAATTTGGATTTAATTTATTTTTATTTTATTTATCTATTGCTAAATAAAACTTCAAATTTGTTATTGCAATATCTTATGAATTTAAAATCCTGTCCGGTGTAGTGCAATAGAATAAAGTTTAAATAAATAATTAACTTGGTTCATGTTTAGATTTTCTGACACAACAATGGAAGGATGTTATTACAATTTTCACTTTTTAAGTTACTCAAATAAATATTTTATTCAGATTGAGACAAGGGTATGTCTGTAGACATTGTCTAAATTAGAACAAGAAACACAATGATATTTTCCTACATAATACTCAAAACAAAGACCAAATATTTTGTCAAATGACAAAAGTTTCTGTTTCCAGAATTTAGAGTAAAATAAATGTATTTGCTTCTGATTAACCTGTGTTTTGTAATATTGTAATGTTTTCAGCTGTTTGGAAAGGGTTAATCTCATTAACTGTGTTTTTATTTCCACTGACTGGCAGATCAGACAAATATTAGGCATATTTTGTCAGATACAAACATATTACTTAGGATCATACATTTTGTACACAGCTGTCTGTAACGACAACATTCAGAAACTTCTATGTTACATTCTTTCACGTTTTTTTTTTTTTGGCATCAACTAATTTTTCTATTATAGAAATTCTCTTTATTACTCCTAACTGACCTTATGACATCTGCATCTTTTTCATTACATTTAAGACACCTCCACTCAGATGGTAATTACTGCAAGACAAAATGAGAATCTCCAACATTGCTAGGACGTCCTGTAAACTACTGCCACCACAGGGTACAAAAGGTATGGCACATAAAGAAAATTATGTGCTGCTTATTATCTGTTTGTCTAATCATGTGAATATTTTGTTATGCACAACTTTTAACCATAGAACACTTTGCATAACCGACATGTGACACCTCTTTCTTATTTTTTTGCATTGAGTTTTAAAACAATTGCTATGGGAGTCACAAAATATGTATTTTTTAAATAAAGCATCGCATTATTTCATACTGTGCTGCCATTCGTCTTGTCAGCAGATAAAAACAAAATTTCCACAGTACTATAAAACCCATTTTGATTTTCTAGATGTAATTAATGTACTATTTTGCTGCAGAACTGGAACAGAAAATGACTGTTACCATTACAGGACAGAGGCAGTTCATATCTTCATGAGGTCCAGAGCAGATTTGTGGCGTCCATTCCCAAACAAATCCCTTTGTAGTTGATCTAGACTTGGTAGTGTAAGAGATGATGAGAAAATTATTGTATTGCTCACAAGCAACCGTGGCAAAAAATAAAAATAAAGTAAAATACTCAGCTACTTGTTGACATACAAAAAGTAGTGTTCCTTGAAATATGACCCCTGGTGCACATACGAGCAGCAGAAAGTAAGATACTATAAGTCATTTATGTTAACTTTTGAAATAATAATGGATTTTCTCAGTATGTAAAAGAAATCATTTGTGAAATTGTTGTTAACTGATGTTCTCCTGAGGCCCCTAGCAGTCGCAAAATTAGTTTTAAGTCTTGAGCCTGTTGTTTTACAACATTGTACATTTTCTATTGTTTCACTTTTAGATGTATATTAAAGGTGTAAGGTTTTTTTCAAAGAGGAGGAGTTTCTGGCATATTCCATTGTTTAAATAAGCAAGGTACACAGCATTTGCAAGGTTTTACAACGACTGCCTCCACAATGACTCATTTTGAATCAGTATGTGAAACTGTGTCAAGCAGATTAATTTACAAAATAATTCAGATGTTGAGTTCTGAACTTTGTGAACCAGTCCCAGGTAGTTTTTTTTTTTTAAAGTTATTATTATTTCTGCTCTTCCAGGTTGAAGCTATTTATGCATCGGTGTAGCACAGAGACTACATATCAGATGTTTTCCAGCAGGTCCCTACAGGTTTTGCACTCTTTTTCTGTCTACCACATGTACCTACATGTGAAAGTTTTCTTGGAAATTTTCTCTTGACTTTCACATCTCCTCTAATTTTAATGACATTTCAGAGAGTGGAAATTGCATGGTGGAAGAGCTTCAATGTCTCTATATAGCCTTTCTCTATTTTGTAGGCATTAAACCATATATACATTTTTAGATGTAGAATGAATTGCTTAAAGATGCTTGTGCTTACCGACGGCTACCACAAGGTGCAAAGACTTGACGAAACTGAATGAATGAATAATCAGCTGGTCTAATGATTTATTAAATGGGATAGCATGCCAAGGTTAACATACCAAAGGTCAACCTTATGATGCCAGTAAGACACCAGAAGATTGACCTATGGTCCATGTTGTTGTTTTTTCCAAATGTTTTTTCTTTAAAACCCCAAATAATTTATAAACTGAATCTATTATAGGCTTTTGACCTGAATTTTAATTATTGTCTAAGATTATAGTAAGTGGTGTACTTTAAACACTTAGAAATGGCTAAACGGTCAAAATTTGAGGAGAAAAACTCCTTACCAAATGAGAAGATTTTACTGGTTCAGTGCAATTGGTATTTACATTATAAAGATATTTAAATAATATTTTTGGATATAGGGGAAAAACATACATATATATATTATATGTTCATACATTTTGGATGGATTAGTTAAAATATTCTCTGAAGCATCGCTCATACTTCACATTCCAAATCATTATTGCTTCATTCAAATCAAAGGAGCTTGTTCCTCAAGATCCTGTTTTAACATTATAATTTTCCACAGAGAAAATGATTTCCAGTGATTAAAAAAATGTGTAAAAGAATCACTCACCCACTTTGAAACAGGGCAAAGGTGTCTTCATGGTCCTGTAAAATACAAGACATGTTTTTTACTGTCCACAGTCTTTGGCAGTTCACAAAATAACCTACTGAAAAAAAATGATCTCAGATAATACTGAAGTAAACCATTGTTCTTGTTTTTCCTTTTATTTTATTACAATTACAATTCGCAACCTTTTGCCAACATCCTTCTGCCTCAGGGCTGTGCTAAGCTTCAACAAGATCTTATAAATAAATGGATAAAACCTGAATAATTTGGAAAATCACAGGCAGCCATTATATTGGTATTTTGCACTTATTTTTGCCTCCAGGTTCTGTATTCTTTTTTATAAAGTTATTACAACCTGAGGTTGATAAAAGGACAATCTACAAACACATTATGCAAAAAAATACATAAAAGCTATGTTAAAAATACAATCTTTGTCAGAGAAAATCTAAATGTAAATCAAAAACTACTCGTCTTTCATACACCGACGGCATTTTCATTATTTAGACCACTTTATTACAGCACTTTAGACAGTCCAATGCACTGTCCCTTACTTGTTTAAAATGTACTTCTCCCACTCGAATGATCACCCGCAAACATCTCACGAGAATACAAAGTGATCTGCACACTAACAGCCTGTACATAGTGAAATTGCAACATGCAGTGGCATCCTTTTCCGTTTCCATTGAATGTTATTGCAAAAATGACACTCATGCAGTCATACACTAATGGCATTTTTTTAAAATTAAACAACATACAAATTGTTTAATTCAATTTGTATATTGAATTGGAGCCAGGTGTATACATGCATTGCATAAAAAACACATATCCCTTTTTTTATCTATTAAATGAGACAAAAATATTTCTTCCTTAGGCAAACTTAATTCTATTTGCTCATTAGTAATGAGAGAACAGAGAATTTTCAGATCTAATATCCAAGGACAGAAGTTGGTATAACCTCAGATTACTGTATTTTTAAACAATTTGAAAAAGCCTACATGATGGTGATGTCATGGCTTTGTAAGCCTGTGACAGGTTAATTCCAAATTCCAGCTGCACTCGAAACTGGAAAATTCGGACTTTCCCATCAGAAAAATCAACTGCAATGCCCTTCCAAGTCAGATTTCCCACTGGGAAACTGGGAGCAACTCGGACTACCCACAACTTCGCATTTCAATATGGCCCACTCCTCGCATCAACAGCAGTAAGATGTGGTGAAAATGTATGCTTTACAAGACTCCTAAAATCAATGTTACCTAGCGCCTGCATCTCTAACCCTTACAAATTATTAGTGGTATTTGCTTATACAAAGTAAAGCCTAAAATTATGTTTGAAAACAATGTTTTTGAGCATCGCTGTGTTGAAATTCCAGCTTCTTAACCAGAATGCTATTACTTCAGGTCTGACATCAGATCCATCCCTGAGCTCTGACTTGAGAGGTAACTGGAAGGCAGCTTAAGTCACACGGAGAAACACTTATGGTTGTATTTTAACACACACTTCAAACTCTCCTTATTTATGGGAAAATCAAAAGAAATCTGCCAAGGAAGAGAACAATGGTTTTCCACTTCCAGATGGTTGAAGGTGCGCAGTTTGTCTGTATAAACAAATATGTGCAAGTATAAACATCATAGAAATGTCCACCTTCATACAAGCCAAGAAGGGAAGGGTTCTGTGTCCCAGAAATGAATACGCTTTGGCACAAAATGTGAAAATCAACCCCCAAAAAAGAGAGTAAAAGACATCATTTATCACAGAGAAGTATACCCACAATATCTGATCAAAGTCAGATAGTTTAAACAATAAAGAGGTCTATTAAAAATTCTCAAAGTGGATAAATTAATAGAAATATTTCTCAAATATTGTGTCCTTAATTAACCTGGCATTTGACATAGAGAAAATGTTAATAATTCTAACTGTCCATAACAGTAAAAGTTCAGCTTGAATTAACGTCGGGCAGTGAGAAACAATGTTTTGTGTCTATTTACACTGTATATTTAAACATTTAGTTTCAACTACAATGACCAATGTAATTTAATAACAAAAACACCGTGCATACTCATCAGCCCAGCATGTCAAAAGCAAACTGGATCACTTGTTGGTGCTTGACCACAAAAATCTGATTAAACGTTAAGATTTGAAACATCATGTTTAATTAACTCATCCAGAAGGAATCACAGTTGACTCATTGAAAGAGTCTTGGACATGCCTAACATTTTATTAAATATGTAGCTTCATGAATGTATGTGCATACATGCACAACTTTTATAAAGGAGTAATGAGGTCACCACTCATGCAACTCTGTCTTGGTGATGCTATAGGCATCACCAAGACAGACTTACTCTACTTCATGTTGTCAGGAAAGTTCTATTCAATCAGTCCTAGGTTTGGCTAACAAGGTCAGAGGTCTCAAAAAATTGTAATTCCTGATTTAATGGGGAAGGAATTTAAGATTTACAAGTTATTTTTATTCAACTTAGAAGTGCACTGCTAAGAAGAACTAAGACATGCGTCTCTTAAAAGATAAAACGAGTATTAATTGAAAAAAAAAATTAACTATTAAGTTGTTTTAACTTAGTAACAGTTAAAACATATTTTCAATGTTCAGTAGTAAATTATTTCAATGTTATAAATAATATAACTTTTCCTTACCTCCCTGTGCAGGATAATGAGACAATGCCAATCAATCTGTAACCCCGCTCCTTAACAAGGTAAAGGCATCCATTCCCCTGACTTCAGGTCAGTAAGTAAGCTTGCTATTTTGGATGGCTGCTGCCGATTGTGTATGTACTTTAATAAGCAGTCTGCAGGTCGGGCAGATTTATAGGCCCATAGTGGGGTGGAGGGATCAGACTCCCCTGGCCTCCAGTTTCCCTCTGTGCCATTACGCCAGAGTGAGATATAGTAGGATATTGATCCCAATGCCACTTCATTTCGCTATAACTATTACACAATACTCTCCCAGGCTGCACGTGTCCTCTGATTTATGCTGCTTTGCTATTTACATTACCAGTAAGTGTTTTTCTATACCAAGTGAGGAGGGTCGTTCGGCCACAAGAATGGACATGAGAACATTCACATTCTACACCATGCTTGTCTTCCTTTTGCTCTCTGTGATGCATTTTCGCCGTAGTGAGGGTCTCTTAACACAGCGCTGCCTCCTGAGTGAGCAATGGATGATGCAGAAATAAATATTTGAAGAATGTTTCCCAAGCCAAGCCCTCATTACTGCACCACAATTGACCTTGAGGCAATGTTATTTTCTGCATTATGTCTTATTTAAAATACCTGCCTCATCACATCCACTCATTAGAATGCTGTTATAGTTGAAAATGTATTCTAAATCATTTTATATTATTCATCTCCTCTCAGTGGTCGGTTGTATATATGGACATAAAAAACATTAATACACACGTGTTGAGATAAGGAATCATAATCTGTGATATTATGCAGTTGTATCACATTTATAGTGCATTTTCCACTACACAGAGTGAAGCCCTTAAAGCTAAACCAACAAAAAATTCCAGTGGAAACACATTCTAGCACTTGCCTTGCCCTGATACAAATTTAATTAAGTGCTTCAATTCTGCAGATTATATCAAATGAAAGAAACTGTTGTCATAATTAGAACAATTAGGATAAGCAGCCCATGGCCCCTGGACGCCATCACCAGCTGCACACTCCAGATCTGGGTCTTTGCCAAAGTATCTTCCCTTGCAGTGCCAATATGGTGCTGTGTTTGTTTACACACAGAGCACAGCTGTGTCAGTAGGCATGAATGGGAACGAAGGCTGAGAGAAAGACCCTGTGTTGAGCTGACATTCCCACATGGAGCCCCCACAGGTGGCAATGTGCCTCAGATACTGCTACTGCAGCATCATGCCTCTGGGAGAAAGAAAAAAAATATTAAAACTAACAAACAAAAGGATTAATGACCCTTAATTGCTTTGGAGCTGTTTAAAATCAGATGAGTGCCACATAAGCTGGAGTATGTAAATCAAATCCCTCCCCCTCCTCGTCCCTCCTCCCGGTCGGGCCCCCTCGGCTTTCTCCCTCTGGCACAATCAAGCCTTTTTCTCACAAGAGGGCAGGGCAGCTGAGCGGGCTCACTGCCAAGTGAGGGGAGCTGGCAAGCGTGGTAATGTAGAGACACTTGTTGCCACAATGCTTGCCTGTTACGCCGGCGTATGGCAGAAATTAGGTGGCTGAGGAGTGTGTGTGTGGGGGGAACAGAAGGGCACACTATAGCCTCCACATGCTTTCATGGCAAACAGCAGAAAGGACACGTGCTCCGCTCTCAGCTCTCAAAGCTGGCAGAGACCGTATGCATGTCCCATTCATTAAGAGGCCCATTCATATGCAACATTAAGTGTGATTGTACACAAATGCCCCATCAGTAAGGAAAGGGGGTGGCTGTTTGCACAGTTTGAATGTGTGCTTATGTATCTTTGAATGAAGCCGTTTGCATGGTGAGTGATCAAAAGACCTCATAGATTAAATAGTCGGGTAAAAAGAATATTTTAACAGATTTTTCCAATATGCATGCATTTTATTCTATATTGCAATCATTTGGGCTAACAAAGATGCACATCTTTTAGTCTACCGAATAATTGTGAGATAATGAGAAATAGGCTGAATGGGGAAAAAATTTTGGAAACATTTTTGCTAATTATTAAAAAAGAAAATTTAATGTTTAGTTTGTACCTTGTTACGAAGTTAGACGTTAGTAGTCTGTGACCAAGTGAGGAGTGAATGATGTCCCCCTGCTTCTCTCGTGTCCCACTGCTTCCACCGTGGCCATTACCATCAAGCCTTAATGCATTTCCAGTACCTGCATACTCCACTGCTGCATGGAGTTTCGGGTGATTTAAAGACAACAACAAACCTGTCCCATTTTCCAAGTGACATTATTGATATACTGTCACTTCAAATTGCAGGTAACAGCTAATGGTTATTTTATGATGCATGTGTCAAATCTGATTTGTATTTTTTTCCTCCTCAGACAAACTGGAGTAGTTGATTTAATTTGAGCTTAATGATTGACCCAAGATCACTGTCACAGTTTTATTACAGCAAGTCCTTAATTCTGGAGAGATGTTAACAAGTATTGACCTTTTACAAACATGGCCTGCAAGGAATAACAGCAAAGTATAAATTTAATTATACTATCAGTCATTATCTGTGTTATCAAAGTGGCATAAGGTACCTAACAGAAAAATAACAAATTTATACTCAAAATGTTCACATTTAGCCAATTTTACAAACATTTTGTTTTACGTCATGAACCAAGTTTTGTTTTTTTAATCAGGCAGGTGTGGATGCAAATGCATTTGCGCCTCCCTTTGCCCTCTCCAGACAATATATTCATTGTAGTTATGGTTGCAAATGTTTTAGGTGTGTATCTATCAACTTTGCATAGAAACAAACTGATTTTTTATTTTCTTATTCTCTGTAGAATTGCTGTTGCTCCTTCAGATTGGACAAATAGCCTTCAAGTACATTATTTTTTTTAAAGTTTGGTACATATTTTATAAAGGTATTAGATCTAGACTTTTTAACAATAGTAATGCTTTCATCTAAATCATGCCATTGCAGATATGACTGTGTGTTTGGGGATGCTTTTCTGTTGGAAGATAAACTTGTGTCCAGGTCATGAGTATATTTAGCTGGATCCATCTTCCCATGCACTCTGACCTGCTTACCTGTCTCAGCCCACACCATGAGGTGTGGGGTGAGACATGAGGCTGGCACCTCCACTGTGATGAGGTGTTCTCCAATGTCCTCTAAAAAACCTCTGAGGGCCTGATTTTACATGCTTAACATTATTTCGAATGATATTGCTCCAACTTAAGTACAATATTTGGTTACCCTATCCAGCTCTAGTTACTTCACTGAGAGAAAAACTAACATGAATCATGTCAAAAACAGTTTACGACAAAGGAGAACTTTTTACATACACAATAGAAGGACATTAAATCAAAATATACAATATATCTTATAAGACAAGCCTGCATGCTATCGTATTAGTATTTTTATTCCAGTATCCCCATAAAACCATCCCTTCCTTCCCTTTACTTTTTTTACTGTTTAGCCATGCTGGTGCTTTCCCAATGTAACCCTGCATGTCCTCTTGTCCTGGATTACCCCCCACACTAGCATGAACAAAGACTCCATCAGGGTGTGTTTATGTGTTGGCCCTTGCATTGTGTGAAGAGGAAACATGTCTCCCACTTACGATCAGATCTTAGAGAACCCCAATTTGTTAGGCATTAATCAGAGCACCTGCTCAGAGAGCAACCTGTGTCAGAGGCTTACTTTGTGTACCCAGCGGTTTCCTGGTTGCCGGCCTCTTTGTTTCCCCACTTCAGTCATCAGTGTCATTTGAAATCAATTTAACAATTGTGCCCGAGACTGATTTGAGTATGCAAATTCTTGCATGGGGAGAAAAAGAGTAAGCATTAAGAAGACCAGAGCAGGGCAAAAAAAGGCCAAGCAGAGAGGACCTGCTGTGCATTACTATGACATTAAAAAGCAATAAGCCATCAAGTGTTGTTCTGCAAACAACAGAACACACACACAAAAGGAGATTTGAACTCAACACATTAACAAGTGACTAACCTGCGCAAAAACAGTGTTTGAGGAGGAAAAAGGGAAAAAAAAATACTACACCAAGACAAGGAAGACTAGGTCAGAGAGAGGTCAGGAATGAAAGAGGGAAGGCGGGGTGGGGGGCACAAAAAAGAGGAAACAAATGAATAAATTCATGGGCCACAACATGAAGAGAAAGATGGAGGGGAGCAGAAAAGGGGCTCGGAGTCATCAGCGGAAGATTTTTATTGCCCGGACGGTGGAGGCGCACACAAAAGCACAGGAAAGATTCAATTAAGTATCATATGCAGTGACCTTATTGCCATGGTTACAGGACGGTGAAAAATATTAATCAGGCCTGCACTTACGACAAGGAGAAATGGCATGGTGGAAAGAGACGAACGACAGCAGTGAGGCAGACAGAGGGAGATGGGGTAATGGCACAGCCTCTGTGTTTGATTTGATGCGTTTTAATGAGTGAAGTTGCAAAAGTTCATAACTGTCCCTTGCAAGCTTTGAACATCTGCATGCTGACACTGAAGATGCCACTTTTGACAACAGATTCTCTCTCTTTTGTTATAAATACATTTCAAAACGCTGCTGCTTCCATCAGCTCTCGCCCTGCTCACATTTACACAAAGACGAGTCAAACATGTGAAATGAACTCAATTCCGAACTCATTTCATACCGGGGGGGTTAACTCACTTTTCAGCTCACAAAGATTTATTTTAGCTCCCTCCCTGTTTTTCAAGTTGAATTTCATGTGCCACAATTTCTGTTGACGCTTCCTTGGCAAGGAAATAAAACAATCCCTGCACATCGACAATGCATCACACGCGCATGAATCCATTAATAACCCAACTTGCAAATGTTTGCCACATGAAAATGAAATGTTTTCATCCATCACTGTGCTTTTTTTTCTGTGTAAGGGTACACTTACACATGATTCTAAATAAATCCTCTAAAAAAAAAACAACAACAACAACGCTGGCATACTGTTACAGATGCATGCAAAAATTACGCCGATCATTTTCAATCATATTCCATTATGATGTTCCTCTCAGTCACATTTCCCTGCACGCTGCAGAAGGGGAAAGTTGAAGATTGTTCTGTTTGATGAAGCTGTAGTGTGTTTGCTCGCTGTCTGCAGGGACTGTCTTGAAAACAATCTATCTGAAACTTCCCCCACTGAGCAAAATGTTAAATAAACAAAGACGGGGATAAACAAAATCCTTCCATTTCAATGTCACTGAGAAGAAAGCCAACATTTTCACGCTGCCGCTGTGAACAGAAGGTGGCAGCCATAACGAGATCTGCGTTTAAACTTTGGATGCAAAGAAATTGGGATTTTTTCCTAAAATGTTAATAAAATGTTAAATGAAAGGCAGTGCCTATAAAGCGACTAAGAATGTGGTAGCCTCTAACATGATGCAGTAAATTTATGCTATTCATAGCCTATGAACTTACCCCTGTAAAAGATGTGTAAAAAATACACACATGCCACAAATACTGACCTCACTAACAATTCCTATAATGCTTTTTGTTTTTGGCTTTTTTGTTCTTTTACAATTTCACATTTTTAAGTCAAAGTCTCTAGTTACTTTAATAATCCATGCCTTTCTGTTGCCCTGTAGTATAAATATCTAATAAAGGGCCAATTTCCTTAGGGATATCAAAAACAGAAAGACAACAGAAGATAGCTTTCAAGTGATTTGTGTTGATCTTCATAAGAAAATGACTACAAGATACAGCCACTGGACTAAGCTAACTCATTTACATAGAAAGTGCAAAGACATTTAAAACAACTAGAACTCAGACAAGCAAGGCTATAAAAGAACTCATCTTTATCTTATGACACGCAGTGATCAGGATAGTAAAAAAAGGTAAAAAAAAAAAAAATAAGGATTTTCCAAAGCTCACTGTAAGGGAATTTCTGCATGAAGTGGAATCCTAAAAGTTTGCAGAACAACAATATGTTGTAGTACTTTTGTACACAGTGAAATGGGAAATTGTGGGAGATATTGCTATTTATTTTATTTTATATTTAATTTTTTTTTGTTAATTACTTCTTTTACACTCCCTGGGATATTAGGCCTTTCCCCACATTTAAAAATGCGACAAAACATAAGTACCATTTTGGTGCTGCACAAACATTAATTGCAGGCCTGCTATATAACAACAACATGGACAATCATTATATGGAAAATCCTCCAATTTTACACTTTTGGAGAAAAAAATGAATGCTGTGCAAAAGCCTAGACATTTTTTTTTGTTTTGTTTTAATGACTCCACTGAATAATTATTTTAGAAAATATCAGTATTCACATTTCTGCAAAAAAAAGAAAAAAAAAGAATTTGAATATTGCTTTTCCCCCCCAATAACATTATGCAGTTCGGAGGCTCAAATCGGTGCTTTAGTTGGATCACAGAATTATTGTATTAATAAACTGGTCAATCTTCCACAGCAGTGACCCTGAGTTACCCTTCACAACACACTGTAGCTGTTTAAAAATGAACAGAATATATAATTTTTTGACCTAAGACACAATTTAATGTGATATCAGTTTTTGTATTTTGATGCTTTTTTCATTTCAGGTCAAATTTATGCACTCCAAAATAATAATTTTGAATTATCATAATATATCAGACAGTAGGATTGCAAAACAGAAAACATACCATTCCTGTCATCTCTGCTGAAAAACCTGTGGTAGGGCCGACTGTTTTTTTTTGTTTGCTTAATGGCTACTTTCCTGCCGGAGGAAATTAAGCCAGCCTCCACAGCTGCATCCTTCAAGTCTCAATTAAAAGTGTCTCAGACGGAGGATGGGTTTAAGCATTTTAGGCCAGTATTCTGGTTTAAGAAAAATATTGCATTTAAATTGTCAATAACATTCTTAACAAATAAAACCAGAAAGACAGGGATTCATTTTGACCCTCTGCTAACTGCATGATCATTCCAACTCTATATTACATCTTTAATAAACATGAATTTGAGGAGTGATAATACAGAAGTAAGAATACACAACCTCTAAATTGGGGTTCAAATCAAAATATGCAAACATTAGCCTGCACTTAGGCTTTTCTATTTATTTGAAAATGTTTTATAAACAAATGTATAATTCCTAAGCCTGCAAAGGATTTGGAACATTCTCATGTTTGAATCTTAGTAGAAAAAAAATATTTGAAAATCATAACATTTACATTAAGGTATGGAGAGTGCATGTTTATAAGTTTTTAAATGTGTACATCTTTTTCATTGTTTGTTCCATTAGAATAAAAAACAAAAAAACTTTTTCATTTTACTTTGACATTGCTTCTTTCCCTAATCTAGACCAGAGTCCTAGAGTTGTCTTTCCCATCTTGGCTGCAGAGCCTGCAAAGACCCTTCAGATGAGACACAGGAGAGGGCCCAAGCAGAGAGGCTGTTAAAGCACCTGATGTGGCCATGACCACTTCCAGAAACAATTTAATTCCACAGCTTCGGCCATCTCCAGCTGATCTACTCCTCCAAGGTCATTAAATGTGCCACAGAAGGTCACATGATTAATGAGTGACAGACCCTCTGGTGCAATAACGTGTATGAATGTGCCCCATTAATTAGACAGAGGGGCCAGAGAGAATGAATGGCCAGGGACAGCTTGGCCCCCTTCACATCCCTGTATTTCCCAGACCCCATTTTTCACTTTCATCTGAACAAACAGACACATACAACCGCTTATAATATTCCCCAAATACCTTGTATTCCCCAAACCTAAGATATGGAAAAACCTATTAAGTGAACAACTTTGTCACATTTTTTAAAACTACTGAGTTTGGAGCACAACATGAAATTTAAAGTCATCTTCTTCTAAAGTGTCGGGTATTTTTTTAGTGTAAAATGTTGACATGGTGTTCAGATGTGCTTCCTCATCTGGCCTCGGTTTGATCTGGGCATCAAGCATCTGACTGCTGTGTCGTTATAGCTTTTTTCCTGGACTATGATAAGTACTCGGCATTACTGAGGGCAATCTCTAGGAGGAAATGAAACATTCTGCCGCCACAGGCTTGGCTTTATTAGAAGACAACAGGACCAGGCTCTCAGGATATACAGATCAGGAGCTTTAATTGATGCTGACTGACTGTCGATGCACTACTATAGCTGGGAGAAACAAGAGTGTTTAACACTGCTCCATTGTAAACAGTATTCATTTCTCAGTCTAATCAACTTAATGCAATTCCAATAAGTCCATTTCTTAGAGTGGCCCTGTTGATTTGAAACCCCATAGCCTTCTGTTTTATTTTCACCAGGACCAACAAATGTAATGGCTGCTAAGTATATTGAGCAATAATATACAAATGCTCTACATCCAGTGCATGCATTTCAATTTTACCTTGAGGTCATAGCGTTATGGATAAACCCCAGTGGAGTCATTAATCATAAATACATTTATTATACGTAATAACAACCAGTGGAATAGACTACACAGAAGCTTTAAGATGAGGACTTATATGTGGTCAAGAAACACTGACTTTATAAACAAACCAGTCGCACCAGTTTGCCCACCTTAGTAAAGCTGCTGCACAGTCAGTCATACAGCTGCATTAAGTCACATTTACATTTGTCACTGCCCTAGAAAGATGATAAAAAACAGTGACAAGATGAAATAAAATCAGTCAGAGCAAAAGCAGGAAAACAGCATCATATGAAGGGGAAATATGAGTGTTTGTGAAGACATTTTGTTGTCAGAAGATTTCTAGGTCATGATATATTCATCTATGTTCATGATGGTAAAATAATTAGCAATTTAGCTGATGATAAAGATCATGTTTAAAAGGAACCAGTGATACTTTTATGCTAACCAAACAACAAAAATATAATAAAAATAAAACTTCTTGCATCTCATCAAGCACTTAGAAAACCCCTTGACCCTGCCGAATAAAGCTTCTCCCTTGAGTTTTGACACACATCTCTCAGCACAGATGAGATGGTAGCAATGAACGTTGTTTGCACTCTGATATATTTTTAATATTCAGATCATATCAAATATGTCCTTTTTCAATAATAGATCTATCCATCTACTGGCAACATGACATGCTGAGCTTTGGAGTGGGATTTTATGCTCCAATCAGTGCATCTTCTTTACATTTTTTGGAATAAGAAGGGGGACCCGTCTGATTCGTAAACGTGATGTGCTATGACAAGGGATTTGGCACTTCCTTAAAAACTGCAAAATGTAGGTTCATAATATTTTAAGAGCTTCCTTACATTTTTGTTGGACAAAAATCAGAGTTTAAAGAATTTTTGCCTTCATATTTCATTCAAATAAGAATTTGTGATTTTGTTTTCGGAAAACACTATTGGGTTAAAGCACTGTGGTTGAGTGGTTCATGGCCGAATGTCATATGTGAACTCCAATATTTTGAAAAAGAAAATACTATATTGTTTACAGTGTATTCTAAAACGGTTTTTCTTTGTTCATTTGGTGCAACACAAACATTTCAGAAAACAACAAATGGAATAATTTCCATTCCCATCTTTTGACCAGCAGCATCTCCTGTGGTGGCACAGTTCTAAAATGCAAGAGGTTTCCACCTTCCACAGCTGTGAAGATCCAGGGGGGATGATGGAAACAGAAGAAGATATGGAAAAACGGAGTGAGGAACGAGGAAGGAAGACATGCTGGGAGAAGGGGAATCTTCCATGAGCAGAAGCAGAGTGTTTAGAGGGCGTTTAATGGTGGACAGGCCAATTGAAATGGCTCTCGCGTTGCATGATTTGAAGGTCAGGAGACAGCAGATTATATTCCAGTGGTGGCGGAGGAGGATTGGAGGAGTAAAATGGTGGCTGCCCACCACCCCGCCTTCTCCTCCACTCCTGAGTTATTGCAGAGTAGTCAAGATGGAATCAACATAGCTCCAAACTCCTCTATTGTTACTCTTACCAACAGCACAAGATGAAAAACAAACTGTGCCTGTAGATTATCAGGAGCTATTCCATTCAAAACTTCTGTTGGTGAAACTGTAAAAAAACACCACCTGCCTCATTTAACACATATTTTAAATACATTAGTTACCTACCTATTTTATTATCTTACAAAGATGGATAATAGGATATGCAGCAGAAAATGTCAAGAGTAAAGTGACAAAATCTGTCATACACAAGAGTTACACTTGAAAAAAACAATTACAATTAAAACTGGTAGTTTTAATTGTACTACTAGTGCTACTTTTGTTACTACTGCTTCAACTACTAGTGTGAATGATGATGATGTCCATCAACATGATCGGACATACATTTAGCCAGTTTTACAAATATACTACCTTTATTTTCATGGAAAATAAAGGTGCAAAAATGTAAGAGACAATGTAAGATAAGAATCAAGAATAATTTTTAGTCAGTCTAAAGCATCACAAAGTCCTTATCAGACTTTGCACACTGTATTTCTGACATTCTGTCCCTAAGGCCAAATCCAACATGGAGTTTATGACTCGAAAATCTGCCTCACAATCACTTGCTTGAAGTTTGCATTTAATCACTGCACTATATTTCATAAAGAGAACAGATGCCTATAAATCAGAAAAAACTTATTTACTAAAAGAGAGTACTTGTAATATTACAAATTATGTAAAAAAAAAAAAACCTCGCGAAAAGTTTGTTTTTTTTAGCTCTTTTGCACACTTTGTCTCACAAAGTGCAGGTAAAATCAGAAGCATTTTTAAAGAAAGTATTTTTGGAGTAAAAATATAAGGGAATAAAGAAAAACAAATATTAATTCTGACTTTCCTAGTAGGACTAAAATAATAGCCAAATATTAGCACAATGTTCTTTTAATATTGAGGCTCAGAGAAGTGAGGGGACATGAAAGAGTGAATTGAACTGTTTTTGCATCCATTCTACTTTCCTTGAATGGAAAGTAGTATAAACAACAAGAAGCCAAAGTATAACAGGATATTTGTTTTATCAATAGCAAAAATGCTAACATATCTTCTGGCACATTTTAAGACATTGTAGCCTTTCAAACAAATATGACTTTGACAAAGAGTCATGATAGTTAGAACAACTATACAGACGACTGTGTGGTGTTTTAATTTGTGGGATTCTTTATGCAGAAAACTAATATGCAACAATTTAAAAATAATGTCATAGCTTTTCCTCAAACATAACGCTGGACATCTAGCATGTCAGAGTAAATTACAGCAAGCTTTACGTCCAGGCTACATATCTTTATTTTTTTATGCATTTCAAAATCAGCACCAAAAATGTACTATCATAAGATTGTGGGTCATCTTTTTGTTTTGATGACTTCTTAAGAAAAAACAGCTGTTTTGCAGCAAGCTTTTTAGAAACATACATAAATAATTTTATAAAAAACTATTTTAAAGTGAATAAGACCTAAAATCCTTAAAGTTAATAGGTAAACAATTGTGTGGGAAAGGCACTGAAACTAACTCTTTCCCAGAGATCCACACCGTCCACTGCTACTGGAAAACGAACAAATGCAAACTGATATTATATTATTTAGCTTTGGCCACATGTTAAAGTAACTCTATAAAACAGCATCCTGTCATAAAAATGAAAAACAAATTTGATAAAAATTGTGCATTGTTTTGTTTGATTACAGAAATAAATAATAATTGTATTGGGGGGGGGATATAATTAAAAAGCTTCTATAAGGTAAAAAGTATTAGTAGGGGACATAATGAACACCAGCAGCAAGTGGAGGTGCTTGTAAAACTTCAAAGAAGATAACAGGCTACCAGGGTAGGCCAGTCAATCCAGTGCATGTCTGAATGGATGACCATGCTAAGCTCTTAAAGCAGGCATTAATCCAGGATTTTAGAAGTAAAGCTAAGTTTGGCACCTTATCATGACAAGGCCCAGACCTTAGGCTGAGCTCAATCACTATGCAGAACCACAGGCAGCCTGAATCACAAAGGCATCGTATGATTTCCACTGCATCTGGACTGTAATGATTGGCTGATTAATAATGTACATCATACTCTGTCTTTGTGGAACTTTCAAGTGTTTTAAGTTCCTTTGAGTTCATGTAAATTTTCAGTGAAGATTAATTTAAATTTCAATTAGCTATTTATTTTCCGCCAGCTCCTCACACCCTCAGATGTAGTTTGCTCAACAAGACAACCAGACGTTTCATTTTTAATGTGCGCTGGATTCTGTTAACATAAGGCACGCTCTGAGTTTTGTCTCTGACTGAGCCCGAGTGACCCCCTTGGCCAATTTCAATGCCAGCACAAACATCATTTCTCCAGATATATAAAAGGCCAGAGCAGAGCTGACACATAACCAAGCAATCCCTGCTCTGCTCAACTCCATAACCACACAGACCACCTCAGATCAGTAATGAAGACGAAAATATCAAGAGCTGATGGCTCCTGACCATGCATGTGCAAAACTGGCATGTTTAAGCAAATCAAACAAAACACCCATCCACCAAAAACAACAGCAGTGAGCGCAATGCCACGTGACTCCATGTGCATGTACCCACTGGAAGAAAGACATGCACACGCCAATCTTAAGACGCAGCCATAGGGCTTGGACTAAGGCTTAGAGGTAGAGCACAAGCTTAGAGAAGTGTGTGCGCTTGTTGGAAGAGTGTTTGTTTTTGGGGCATTGGACTGACTTATAAATGCTCCCACACAAAAGACCTGATTTATCATCCGGCATCTGAAAAGAATACCAGAGAGGCTGTGAAGAAAAGAAAGGAAATGAAGTGACAGTGGTATTAAAAATAAAGGAGGGGGGTCAAACTAGCACTGCTGTGGGCAGCTGTTTTGCTCATAATTTCCACAAACAAACAAGCACAGTATGTGAAAGAATACTCACTGCATATCAGTTTTAATTAATGTCTCCGCATTTATTCTGCTAGATGCATGGCTAACACACGTCAAAAATAGTCTTGGAGAAACGCCTGCCACTTCCTGTGTGGAATTTATAGGGGAGTTTAGAATTTGGGTCACCACTGTGTGACAGATTTTATTTTTATTTACATCATTACAGTGCTGCAAAAAAAGAGAAACGCTGACATCTATTAAACATGACTGATTTTTAATAAAATCTGCTGTAACTGAAGTGAAAAAATACAGTTGAACACTTTTTATCTCTTGTCTCAGTTGGTGGGTAAGTCTAGTCTTTCGAATGGGGATTTGTAGGAAATATATACAAAGTTTAATTTCAATATTTAAAACAAGAAATTTAAGACCTAATCTTATTTTCATCTGAATGAAGAAAAGTAAAATCTAATAAAGTTTGCAATGTGACATTTGAAATGTTAGTTCTTAAAATATATTAAAAATTAAATTAAATTAAATTAAACTTAAATTTATTCTGCAGGCTGTTGTGGATTAGATTTGATGAAACAGTCTTTTAAAGGAACATTGTGAGTATTTGTTGTCACACACTGACGAGATGAAATAAATATAGATGAAATAAACACTGTTAGCACCCAGAAGGTATTAGTAAGGTCAGCTTCTTAAGAAGACATATGTAATTCCACTTACATCACATCTCTACTTCAGAAATTTACAACAGGACAAATCCAACACCTATTAAGACTGGAGGAGTGGCTGTGCATGGTAGATGTGTGCGTGGGTGTGTGTGTGTGTGTGTGTCAGTGAATGTAAGCAAGAGAGCCAGTGAGTTAGGGAGCAAGAGACTCCAAATAATTTCAGCCCTGGAATAAATCACTGTCGCCACAGAAAAAGGCCGACAGCTGTGATGGATGGCTGAAATTTTTGTGTTGATGTCTTTAGTATTGCTGACAATTTGGTAGTCCGGGCTTTTTCACTTTTCCTGTGCCTGTGTGTGTGGTTGAACACATCTGTACGTTGACAGTTTTTTTTTTCCCTTCCTGCTTAAAAATATGCTTTTTGGAAAAAAAAAGTCACTGCTATTGCTATTTATACAATGTTAATTAGAATTGTAACTCCATGACAAAATGTTTAAGATGTAAGAAGTGTGATGATGAAACATTTAAAATTAATTGATGAAGAAAAAACTTTCTGAATTATATTGTGAACAAAATTTTCCGTACAGTAGCTGTGGACACCATCTTGTGTGTGCGCCATGGTCACATGGTCTTTCTGTATATGTGCACGCAGGCTATGATTGGATAACGTGTCACCGCATGACATACTGACTGTACGCTGTGTTTCGAGCTTTACGCTGTCTGTCTGCCACCTGCATCTTGTCTTTATGTCATACACACAAACTGGAGATGAAAAGTCCTCTTTTTCCGCCCCATCATGACCCATTTGATTCTATGGAGTAAAGTCTCATTCACCCATAGACTTTACAATCTCTGCACTTCCACATGTACATGCACAACTACCTTAGCTGTTAGCATAAATTCAGAAAATTTCAAAAAAGAAAGCAAAGTACACAGAATACAAGTGCAGACCCTGTGCAGTAAAACTAAATCTAGACACATACAGAGTTATGCAAACAAAAAATATACTTCACACTCTTACATATACACATACTAAATAAAAAGTTAGGCCACTTTATACTCGTGCCCCCACCTCCACTCTATCTGTTCTCACCTGGCAGGATCAAATAACCACACTTCCCACAAACTTACAATCAATACTTTCTCTAGCAAATCAGAAAAGTCACAGGCTCAGTCCCAGCTCCACACTAACTCCACTGAAAGTGGAAAAGACTTAAAGGAAGCGTCCACAGAGCAGAAATAACTAAATAAAATCAATTAAAATAAAAAATACTGACCTTTCTGTTTTTTCCCTTTTATCTCTGATGTCCAATCCCCTCTTTATCTTCTGCTGGTTCTTGTCCTCCCTCTCTCTCTACCCCTCTCTCTCTCTACCCCTCTAGTCTGAGTAAGTCATGCGGGAGCTTCTTCCTGCTCCTGCTCAGTCCTACGCCACTGTATTAGTCTGATTTCACACTCTGCAGCCTTGCCTCCCGTCCTGAAGGGGACGGTGAATGTGCTGCTTATTTAGAAGCCGGCACACACTACCTGGGCTTGTAGGCAACTGTTTAAAGCACAAGGCAACATCCAGGGTGCATAATACCCACCACCTCCTCCACCACACACACTCAGATGCATCTTCTCTCTCCCTCTTGCTCAAACACATACACGCACACACTTGCTGGCTGCCTGACAAGATAGACAACACACACAGAAGCAAGGTGAAACACGCATACACACACACACACCCACGCTCACCCCCACACACATGCAGGCAGTCTGTCAAAGGTCTCTCTACCTTGGCTGGGATAGCAGGCAGTGTGAGAGCACACACACAGGCACACTGAGATGGGCTGGCCGCTCCGTTCTGTCTCCTTCTCTCTAAGTGTTTAGAAGACAATTTCAACAAGGGATTGCTCCCAATCTACTAGGGTGATCCACATGGATGAGTTATAATATGCTTGCCACTCTCTCCCTCTCTCTTACCCCCCCTTCACCTCTTCTTTCCCGGTTCCCTCTCTCTCATCATTCTCTCCCTCTCTGACTCTTTCACTCTCGTGCTCATTGTTTTAGCCTATTATCGAGCCGTCAACGATTTCAGTTCAGGAGGAAAGCTTTCCCTTCTTGGATTCTATATTTTTCCTCTATGCGGATGTGTGCAAGATGGGCCAAAGACTGACTCCACCTGAATGCATATTAGTAGAATGCATTATTTATTAAAAACCTGCATTCACCCCCCCCCCCCCCCCCCCCCCCCCCCCCCTCCCCCCCGGGGGCGCCCCCCGGGGGGGGGGGGGGGGGGGGGGGGCACAAACGGGGGACATTGTGGTGTGGTGGGGAGAGGGGGGGGGG